>JAQMYL010000012.1:11676597-11694254 GCA_030014365.1 Clarias pachynema | reverse complement strand
GTGTGTGTGTGTGTGTGTGTGTGTGTGTGTGTGTGTGTGTGTGTGTGTGTGTGTGTGTGTGTGTGTGTGTGGAGGAGAGAATTTTCCAGGCTGGTGTGTAAAGGCCATGTATGAGGAATCGTACACTCGCTCAGTGAGTCTCATTATATCCAGCCCTCAGGCTCCAAACCTTTCACATCCACACAGAATTAGATCTACTCAGCTATCTCTCTCACTCTGCCGTGCAACTTTCACTTTCCTTCCTCGTTTTTTTTCCCTCCCACAATTGATATGGCTCTCTCTCTCTCTTGCTCTCTTTCTTTCATTATCTTTCTCTGTCTCTCTTTCATTATCTCTCTCTGTCTCTCTGTTTGTGTCCATCACTCTCCCGCTAGCTGCAGCTGCCGGTCACGGACTCAAAGCCGCCGCCGCACTGGATGCCTTTGTGACGGCTTTATTTTTGGTGCTGCACATTAATGGGTTTGTCTTTTTGAATTAGTGCAGCATGCCATGTGCTTTTGTGTCTGTCTGCGTGTGTGGATATCTTTACACAAGTGTGTGCGCGCGCAGCACGGCGTCTATGTTTCAGGCGAGCAGACAGGAGCAGCGTCTAATGATACGGTTTTTATTAATGTGTAATTAAACATTTATCCTCAGCTCGCAGGCCCTGCCACACTCCTCCTCCCCTTACTTCACACCATGAATCCTAAGCCCTTCTATCTTGCCTGTCGTTATCAGACTTTCACTACTTAGCTGGAAACTTTAAATCCTTATAAGTTTGTGCTTTTTTTTCTTTTTTTTTCCTTTTGCCAAGTCTGGCTTTTAAATAAGTCAGGTGTTATGAATACAGGCCACATTTTAAGGCATTCAGCCGCTCCGAGCCCCCAGAACCCGCTCCTAGACGTTAATTCTGTACGTCTCTGGAACTAAAATGAAGGTATGAATAGTCTTCTTCTAAAAGATAACTACGCTTCGTGTTGAAATGACGCTGGAGAGTTGTGCGGTCTAACACATCTGTCCACAATTCTGTTCATTCATGATTTAATTCTGCATGTAAAAACCCCAAGTACGCGATAGAAAGAAAACATGTACAGTGCCGTGAAAATGTATTCGTCTTTTCATGATTTATTTATTTATTTACTTTTCCATATTTCTCACACACTTAAACGAGTCAGATCCTCAAACAAATTTTAACATCGCACAAAGACAGCCCGAGTGTATACAAATTAAAGTTTTTAAACGGTGGTTTTATTTATTAAGGGAAAAAAAACAGCTGTCCAAACTTTTTTTTTTTGAAAAAAAGTAAATGCCCCCTAGACTGGTTTGTCACCAACGCAAGTCTTTCACATTGGTGAGGAGGGATTTTGGTCCACTCTTCTTTGCAGAATTGTCTTAATTCAGTCACATTGGAGGGTTTTTGAGCACGAACGGCCTGTTTAAGGATTTAAGTTCGGACTTTGACTAGGCAACTCTAAAACCTTCTTATTTATTTATTTATTTATTTATTGAGAGGTGACCTTGCTTGGCGTGTTTCAGATCATTGTCGTGCTGCAAAACCCAAGTGTGCTTGAGTTTACTTTTTTTTGGATTAGCATTTTTATTTACTTTTATTTATCTTTGTCATATTAAAATGCGTTTGTTGATCTCAGTCATTAAGGTGTGACAAATATGACAAAAAAAAAAATCAGGAAAGGGTAAATACTTTTGTCAGAGCACCGTACATGTGCATATGTTCACTGTACAGAGTGGAAATCCTTGACATAATGCCCAGCCGTACACATCTTGGAGCACTCCCAAATCAGCATATATGGTGAGCGCTTTTTGACGTTTTTCACTTTTGTATTCTTCAAGTGTATCGGCTTGCACTCTGAAATGCTGCACCGTTTGGTTGAGAAATTCCAGAGCCGTCTCCGCTTTCAGATGGATGATCTAAAAATGCGCATTAAAATGGTTTTGCTGATGGACTAGCCACCATCGTCTCTCATCCTGAGTCAGTCATTAGTCATAAAGTGTTTCCTGCGCAACACTTGTGCAAAAGTTTCACATCCACACAGACATCAACTAAATTGATCCCTAAATGCCTTCAGGTCCTTTTTATATGATTTGTACTTTACATTTCATCTGTCCCGCACGTCTGCATTGTGTTGTGAGCGCCACAGTCAATAATTACTGTCAATTATTAAGTTGAAGTGAAGTGGAATGGGAGCTCCCGGTAATCAGTTTACTCGTTATTACACTTGTATACCACTAGGGCTTTCTGCATGCGCCTGATCAGGAATAGTTCTAAATATATACTTGTCCTCAGGCGCCCGGATAACTTGAAAAATTACACCGAGTGCGTAGAAGTTTGTACATGCAGTGTCGTCGCACAAAACAAAATTACAGCTGTTTGGCGACTGTGAAGTACAATCTATCAGTCATACATCATGTTTATACTTCATTCAGGCCTTGTTTCCTGTGGACGTGGGTTCGGTTGATTTAGGAGACCACTTCGATCAGGATAGAAATAACTAGTGATGATTTCTTTTTAAGGCCCCTTTACCCACAGAACTTGTACCATCCTTGATTGTGGGAAATCATATTGAGAGCACCAGGATGTTTGGGTCATAATGGTACAAGAGAAATCATAACCCTCCAAAAACAAACAACCAAAAAAAGGCTCACGAGGTGTGCAAGGCAAACGTGTTCGCCCTGCTGCCTGAGTTTGAGTCGCATCTGGGAGTCTAGCATCAATCATAGCGACACTGGCAAGTCATGAGTATCTGTGAGCTCAGTGCAAGTGGAAAGGATGGATAGAGCTTACCCATGAGTGTGTTACACTGTTTGCCAACGTTGTGTGAGAAGCATTTGGAAAAGGTTTGGTCGACTGGTGTTGCATCTGAATTCCTCATTGGTAGTTGAGAGAGTGATCTAATAGTGACAGGTGGGAATTGGCTATGACTAGATTAGGGAGAAAATCAGGTGGGAAAATTGACCATGCAGGTCATGAGTAAGAAGAAATTTGTAGGTGTAACTGTATAGACTTATTAGCATTATTTAAAAAAATTTGCAGACATTTTTTTTGCATTTTATCATAAATTATAAAAATATGCTGGATTCTGTTTTCAAAGTTGACGTGGAAATCTCTTAGCTGGTGGCATTGGTGGCTCAGTGGAAGGTTTCATGTGGAAGGCCCGGGTTCGATTCCTAGCCAATGTCTAAACCCCAGCCACTGGATAAAATGGGAGGGTTTGCGTCAGGGAGGGCATCTGGCGTAAAACCTGTGCCAAGCTTGTGTGCGGATGGCAGGGTCCACTGTGGCTGACCCACTTGCCAGGAGCAGCCGAAAGTCCATCAACAACATGGAGATCTCTTATCTGTCGTGTCTAGACAGATTGTGGCGCTATTTGTAGCGGACTTGTAGGTGCTGATATCTTAATTATGTCATACCATTTCAGAGCTAATGTGTGGTCAGTTGATGGGTGATTATGGCAGAAAATTTATAATAAAAAAAGTTTTATTATAAGAGACTGAGTAAGTGATGTCAGCTTTTATGTCGCTTCTTTACTGCATACGGTCGTGTGTTGTGCGTTTTTAAGCCTTTTACAAGTCGACTCGGGTGAATAAGAATAGCCGTGGTTGGGATGCTTGTTGCTTTAGGAATCCTTTATTTTTTAAAGTACAACTCTTTGAAGAAATTCTAGTGTAGGCATTAACAGATGATATTTAATTAAAGAAAAAAAAATCTAATTTGCCAAAGAATTATCTAAAGGTAATGTTTTATACCTTGTTCTAAAATTAAATTACGAAGAGTCTTTCAACATGTTTCTGTAGATGTAGCTAACTTAAAAGTCAAACACACACACTTCAAAATGTTTAAAAGTGTTTCTGACTTGGGTAGTAGTAGTATTATTGTTTGTATGGAGTTAAATCCCTGTCCAAAGTAATCATGAATGCGACACCAAATATTAATTTATAGCATTTTTTTAGCAATTATTTGGAAAACTAACTTTTATCAAGAAAAAAAAATGTCCATATGTTAAGATTGTATTTTAGGTTTCACTTCATAATTTGATAGTTTGGCTCCTTTTGTGCTAGTATGAATATTAACCTGCAGCCTTCACACAGCCATTAAAAACAAAGAAAGTGCTGCTATAAAACGGGAAAGAATGTTGAAACTGATGTAAATGAATAAAACACAGAAACCCAAGAGACGAGCGGTAAAAAAATTAATCCAGTTGTGCAGTTCTGCAAAACAAATAGTTATTATGTACTAAATAATAAATCCTCCATGAGTGAAATGAATGCGCTCGCTGTCTTGCTCTTGCTTTAGCAGTGTACATAGACTGGGTTTATTAAAATCAGCACATTTTCACCCACAAGCAGCGGAGGAATCAATCAGCCGCGAACCTGAACACATCGCCATACTGTAAGTAATTCTTTAACCAGACATTAATATTGTTATCTTATGATATCAATTATTACAGTAAACGTGCCGGTCGTTCCCTAGGCAAAAGTTGATACCTCAGCTTATAACATCCTTAGGCTGATGATTGAGAATCGGCATCATAATTTACAAGCCCAAAAAAAATTAAAAAAAAGGTGATGTCAAGTAGCAAAGCAGTTCTGAAACAGCATGAAAGTTTGTAAGTGTGTAAATTGTGATTAGTACTTGCACCATAAACACAGGTACACAGGCGTACAGGATGCCCGGCTGTGGACTGATATCGGAACACCAGCGGATTTACGAATTTGATTATGGATTTGTGAGGCGTAAAATTACAATCTCGTTGTTGCATTTACGATTACTTTGGACAGTAGAAATAACTCCATAAGCACCACGCTCAGCTGATTAACTCTGCTACAGTACTGCCTCGTCTCCGAGCTGTAGGCCGGGTAGCAGTGTTGAAAAAAAGCGTCCTGATTGTAAAAGTTTCAGGCTGGATACAGACTCAGTCACATGTTCATGTGAGCGGAACTGGTTCGAAGGCAGACACGCTGAGACGCCGTCTGTCAGAATAGTCACTTTTTACCCCCCCCCCCCTCTCTCTCGCTCTCTCTCTCTCTCTCTGTCTCTTCTTTTGCTGCATGTGGGTATCGAGGGCACTCATTGCCTAGGGTCGTTTTGCCTCTAGCACTAATCTGTCCGCTGGTGCCGAAACACTCGCACCCTTTCAGTTCCTCCTCCTTCGCTTTCACGTTTCTCCCTTCACTTTATCTGTTCCATTTCCACCGTATTCATACCAGCTTTTTTTGTCTTTGTTTCTGCTCTTTTTACTTCTTCATCTGTTTCATTTTTTCATGCTTCATCTCCCTCTCTCTCTCTCTCTCTTGTGTCTTTGTGTCCTCAGCATGCATCTGTCTCTGTCAGTCCATCTTCATCTTCTCTCTCTCTCTCTCTCTCTCTCTCTCTCTCTCTTTTTTTTTTTTTTTTAAACGCCCACTCACGGTCTTTGTTCTCGCAGTCCTCATTTTCTCTCTCTGTCTCTCTCTCCCGCTCATGTGTCTGGTGGCTGAGGTGAAGGGTTTGATGCATGTGTTTCATTAACGTGCTCGATGGATGCGGCACGACTACAGGTAACAGCAGACTAATAGGAGCTGACATGAAACATAATAAAGTTTTTATTGATATTATCATATTGCTCATCACTGGCTGCCTCGCATTGGAATTACAGTCAGTGGAAATAAAATGTACTGTTTGACGTTAGATGCTAATTCTGAAACGCGAGTGTGCACTTGGTCAGTCTTCTTGGTAATTGGTGATTTTTGCCAACTAATAGGGAAGACATGACCCGGTAGTGTATTTCAGTTCAATTCAAATCTTCAGTGTTGTTTATATAGTGATTTTAACAATGGCCATGATTCTTTTACAGAATCTAAAGAAATGAGTTGTGAGAAAATGTGTATGAATCAGATCGTCCCTGGTGAGCAAGCCGAGGGCGACAGTGACAAGAAAAAACTCCCCGAGATTGAAATAGGACGAAACCTTGAAAGGAACCAGACTCAACAGGGATCCCATCCTCGTTTGGGTGATAAGGGACAGCAGGGATTGATCTGCAATCATAGTGTGTGTTGGGTGGCTAAAAGTTCAATTTAACAGGGGAGGTGTTTATTATGTTAGGGGGAGAAGTTACAGGGAAGAAGTTTTTATTGAGTCCTCTATTTCTGTATTTCTATTTCAGTGAAGTCCTGTACAGTGTTGGGGAAGTTGCTCAAAAAAGTAATCTACTACTAATTACTACTTTAAAATTAATCTGATTATTACATGTAAAAAGTAATCACATTACTAATTATGTTACTTTCACATTACTTTGAAAACATCTCTCACGTGAGCCTCAACTTTAGCCTCTGCAGGCTCGCGAAAGGGGCGGGGCCGCCAGGTTGGGCGAGCTGGCGATAAATAATGTTAATGGTTCTCCACGTAAAAAGAAAGAAAAAAAAGCCTCAGCTTTTTTCCTCTTCCTCCCTCTTTTAACCCTTCTCCCCCATTTTTGTCTAAATAAAATCTTTTCCCGTGAGATCTCGGCTCGTGTCTGTGGTGTCGCCCACGCAAAAAGAGCGAACCCGTTACATCAAATGTAAAACTACAGTACAACGCTCTCCGACGATCGATTAGAGCGCATGCTCGTTAACTGACGCTGCTGCACAAAAGTGTTTTTCAAATGCATTTTAATAAATTTTATTAATAAAACACTAAATTTGTAACGCTAGTAATGTAATGTTACATTACATGCGCGTTACATTACTGCGTTATCAGGAAAAGTAATGATATTACCCAACTCTGGTCCTGTACACAAACCGTGACCCAGCAAACAGTGCCTCAGTCACACAGGATGATGTTCGGTGTTACGCAAAATTATCGACCATGCGGTCCCATTAATTATCATGATATCGCGAGTTCCATTATCATCCCACAACCCAGCTACAAATACGCTCTCTCTCTGTAAGTGCCGGAGTGAGCCGCCTTGTCACGGGTGAAGATCTACGCTTCATTTAAACCCCTCATTTTCCACCTGCGTTCAGGAGAGAGTGCAGTAGATGAGTAATGAATAATGTAGGCAGATTTTTAGAGCGGATGAGCGAAACACGTGTTCTCAACCGTGCGCTAATGTAGAAACGCTTTAGCGCTGACAGCTGAGTGACTGCGGCTTCGCTCTCTCGCTCCACTTCTTTATCTTTAAATTTGTCTTATGTGTTTCTGCTTTTTCGTTCTTAATTTCCGCCCGTCAATCATCCTTCCTTTTCATTTGTCTCTTAAACATCTCTCGCTCTGTCACTGATCGTTGTTGTGTAACAAAGCCCGGGTGTTCAGGTGAATAGGACGGATCGTGCAGCCTGTTGCACCAGAACTTCAGTTTAATTATATCCGTGACCTAATAATAAGAAAAATCGATGCTGCGGAGAAGGGTGCAAGCAGGTGCCAAAGTGTGTCGAGGAATAATCAGTCTTGTTAACTGCGCAGCTTAAAAATGGCCTTTTGAAATTAAAGATTTGTATGAGGAAATGATTATTAAGCAGTATAATCCAACGGTTTAGGTGCAATGTGTCGGGCCTGGCCCCTACATAATGTAACCATTCCTTCAAATACAAGTACATTTATACATTTGCACAATGACAAAGTTTAATCTAATGTAATCTAATCATCTTTTTGACCATTCTCCATCCGTTCAGCTTGCGTATTAAAAATTTTCCCTTTCTCTCTTGGCAAACTCAAACATGGCCTTTATGATTACGTATACAGTATACACAGGAATGTATATGGGAGGGTGAGTCAAAACTCATTATTATGATTATATTAAAACTCATGTTGGATGCACTTTATACGTCTTATAAACAGAAGTGCATGGATATCTGCAAAGACAAAAATTTAGCCAGATGCTCTAATGAGAATCGTTACTGGTGATGAGACGTGGATTCTTCACTTCGAGCCTGAGAGTAAACGGCAGAGTACGGAACGGGAACATCCTCATTCGCCGACTGAAGAAAAAGTCCAAAAGTCAACCATCAGCTGGAACAGTGCTCGTTACAGTGAGACGCTTATTGTAGAGCTGAAGCCTAAACTTCGGATTAGACTCGGACGACCGCTATCCAAGAATGCTGTGATCTTGCATGACGATGCGCGTCCGCACACTTTTGCTCACAGTGTCGAGACAGTGAAAATCTTTTTTTTACTGTTTTAAAGCATCCTCCCTATAGTCCTGATCTCACTCCATCAGACTTTGACGTGTTCGGTCTCCTGAAATCAGCCCTACGAGGACGAAGAGTCACTTCTGATGAAGAAACGAAGACAGTGGTGCATTCTGCCCCATGTTTTTTTTTTATTTTTTTTTATTAATTCTACAGCCAGAGTGCGAATCATTTTTGACTCACCCTCGTCCTATACACTGACCTTATTTTCTTCACGCATCCCAGCTTTGTTAGGAAACCTGGGTCTGAGCTCATGCTGACGCGCGATATCCAATACCTGACGCCGAGAGGATTAAAGGCTTTGTTAACAGGCCTGACGGTGGCAGTGCTGGGATTTGAACTCACAACTTTCTGATCAGTAGCCCCTACTCTTAATCACTGAACCTTAGTCACTAAGCCTACTGTAATGATCCAAATCCCACTCTCTGGTCTCTCCCAGAAGAGGAATGGTTCCTCTGATTCCTCTCAAGTTTTCATCCTCATATTGTCTCTGGAATTTTATTTTATTTTTTTTCCTTTATACCGCTGGCTTGTTGATTAGAGGCCGAGACCTGGACCGAGAATCCTGTAAGGCTCCTCTAATCTGTGAGATCAAGTGTTGTGTTGTTGTATAGTGACACCCAGTTCATTTGTTGAACTGTAACAATACCAATAACAGGTGTTTGTCAGGTCACATGACCGAACGGGACGTTTCAATAGAACTTAGCATCATTGCGAAAATCGTGGATCGGGCCAGAGCGAGAGGGGTGTAGGACGGAGAGCTGAGGAGGGTAGAAGAGCTCAGTGGTGTCACACAGTGTGTGTGTGAGAATGTGAGCGTGTGGTTAGCGAGCAGTGCTGGGGCGTTTCTGATTTAACCTGGCACCCTGTAACAGTTCAGCTCTCTCTTACGCTCTTCTGTCTCTCTCTGTTCCAGCGCGCGGTTATCAGTGGAAATGTCAGAACACGCCGCCCCACTCGTCCACGCCCTTGCTCGCGCTCCGTCTTTTCTTTTTCTTCTGTTTCTCTTTACTTTTCTTTTCAGCCGCCTGCTTTTTTGGAGCAGGTTTGTAATACCAGGGTGTGGAGAGAAGGATGTAATTAGTGATCAGCTACAGGTCTCGGTGCCTTTATCCTGCTAACAACTCTAGCCCTGGCAGCGCTTTGTTCACACAGCCGTGTGCAGCAGAGTGTTATTCTTAGCACTCTCTCTCTCTCTCTCTCTCTCTCTCTCTCTCACATTATTCCCCCTGCACTTCAAAGGAACAAAGGAGTGAACTAATGGCAATGCGAAGCAGGGAGTAGGAGACGGCTCCCTGCCTTAATCACGCTCGCCCACTCTCTTCCACCTCTGCTCCCTCTCCACCTGGCTGTCGCTCTCGTTCATCCTGCCCTCCTCTCCCTCTCCCTCTAATGCTACGTTTCGACGCGAGCGCGGCACCGCGAATTTGCTTTGCCGTGGTAAAGAAAGACGAGCAAATTACACTTTTATAGCCTTCTGTCACCATCCCTCGCTTCGACTATTACTCATCCCCCAGGCTGAGAGAGGGAGTGAGAGAACACTCTGTGTGACCTGAGCCGTGTGTCTGTGTGTGTGTTTGAGGGTTGAAGGACAAACGTGTAGGTATCTGTCGGTCTGAGCCTCATTCAGCGTCATGATCTCCACCACTTTAGAACCGTGTTGTGTAGACTGCGACTGCAGCTAAAGTTTTCTCGTCTTTGTGTGTTGTAGTTTTTCGTGACTGTCGTTTAGAATCCACTGGTGTCTTTATCAGCCATCTGTCTGCTGCAGACTTTGTCTCAGTTTCTCCTTCAGCCCCTTGTTTTCTTGTTCGTCTCGGTACAAAAAATAAATAAATTTTTGTGACAGGATTTCTGTCGTAACGTCGCGCGTCACACGTGCATTTGTGCAACATCCTGTAGTCGCTGAGAAGCTTAAAGCTTTATTACATATTATCACTCCATCTTTCTCTTTAGAAAGTTCACCTAGAAAAGCTTTTTTTTTTTTCCCCCTATTCTTTCTTTCTCGGACTGAGGTGTATCGGTTTATTCTCCATCTGCCCTTCCCTCCTCCCGCTGTCATTGTATCCTGTCTTCCTCTGACATTTACTGTCAGATGCTCTCATTATTGAGTCCCTTCAGATTGCTGATTAAGAGCCGCCTCCCCCCCCTCCGCAATCCCTCCGTCCCTCCCTCCCTCCCTTTCTCGCCTTCTCTCTCTTTCTCTCTACCTCTTTCTCACTCTCTTGATTGCTCGCTCTTAGTGGTCCTCTCTGATTCCTTTTTTTTTTTTCTTCCCTTCCCCTGTCATCTCAACTTTTTTTTTGTCATTCATTCTGTGCTACTGTTTGACCTTTTCTTCCAAGTTCTGGGTTTCCTTCATCAGTCATTCCTTCTCATTCTCTGCTGTTGTAAAGGTCGTGAGTAAGAGTGTCTTTCTCTTTCTGCCCATGTCTCAGCTGTGATTTCACTTCCCAAGGACGCTGAGTATTTCCGCCTTAATTATACGCTCTGGGCCCACAGCTTGCCTCCCCTCTCCCCCTCTTTCTCGAACACAGACACTTTCCTTCACTTACACACACAGACAGTCTGTCCGTCTTTGTCGATCTGTCCATCCAGAGGGCTGTTTCTTTCGGTCTTACACATCTCTCTCCTTGTCCCTCCTCTCTCTTTCACTTGCGCACAGTCTCTCTCTCTCTCTCTCTCTCTCTCTCTCTCTCTCTCTCTCTGTCTGTCTGACTAGATTCAAGATTCAAAGGTGCTTTATTGGCATGACAACTATTTACATTTGTGTAGCAAAAGCTTAGAAATAAGGCACAATAAAAAATAAAAAAACAGCATAGTATAGAACAAGTAATGATAGATAAATGTATTTAAAATTAAAGAGTACAGACATTTAGTCAAGGATAAGGTGATAAGTGTGTATCCGTTGTTTTCCACAAAGTAGGCTTAGTGTTGAGTTGCAAGTCAAAGTCACATGTGAGAAGCTTGTACACACTTTTTATTGAACCTGACAAAAATAAAATGCAAAGACCGGGTTTTTCATTGCCTTCTTAAAACATGCTGCAATACATCTAAATTTAAAAAAAGGAAAATAAATAGCCTATAGTGAGTAAAAATAGGCCTGTCTCTGAGAATGCTCCTTCAGCTGTTTTCAACAACAATGACAGACTGATTAAAGTTAAACCGCGTTGAGGTTTTGCACCGAGGAAGAGTGTGGAGCTCCACGAGTTGTCCTACTACACAGAGCACTTTAAATCCTGTTGGATAATTGATTCATTTGTTTAACAGACAGTAAAAGACATGCATACACTCGCTGGCCGCTTTATTAGGTACACCGCTCTTTAAGGCAAAAATCGCTCTTCAGCCAATCACGTGGAAGCCGCAACTCGATGATTTTAGGCTTGTGGAAACCGGTCAGAAGTTCAAACTGAGCATCAGAATGTGGACGAAAGTTTATTCAAGTGACTCAAATTGAACATGGCATTGGTTTATAGGTGTCCAAAACTGCTGATCTACTGGGATTCTCGCGCGCATCCATCTTGAGGGTTTGCAGAGAATGGTCTGACAGAGAGAAAATATCCAGTGAGTAGCAGATCTCTGGGCGAAAAAGGCCCCGTTTGATGACCGAGGTCAAAGATGGTCCAAGCAGATGGAAACTGAAAAAAAAAAAAAAAAAAAAAAAAATAAGTTTTGTTTAAAAGTGGCCTAGTCGCACAAGGTCTGACTTAAACGTTGATTGAAAGGCCGTGGCTTGACTTTAAACAGTGCCGTTTATGCTCGAAAACCCCTCCATGTCAGTGAATCAAAGCAAATCAGCACAGGAGAGTGGTTCCTCCACAGCGACGTGAAAGACTCAATGCCAGTTACTGCAAGAGCATATTTGCAGTTGTTGTCACAACCAGTTATTAGGTTTAAAGGGGGCAATTACTTTTTCACATAGGGCCAGGTAGGTTTGAACAGCTTTTCCCTGAGTAAACATCAATAAATAATCAGTGTTTTGTATTAACTTACTCGTGTTATCTTTGTGTAATATTAAAATTTGCTCGATGATCTGAATCGTTTAAGTGTGAAAAACATGGAAGATTTTTTATTTATTTATTTTAACCCTTAAAGGGCAAATACTTTTTTTTCACAGCACTGTATACCGATGCACCTTAAATAGTCGATTATACTGCTCAGCCTTGTTTGTCTGTCTGTCTCTCTCGTTCGCCTTCTTTTTCCTCTCATTCCTCGTCTCCTTTCAACACTCTGTCTTTCTCTCTCTCTCTCGTTCAGGTATGCTGCACCCTCTCCATCTTCTTGCCTTCCTCTCACCCTCTACATTTTTTATTTCCATCAATCTGCAAAAGTGCCAGCATCTCCAGCTCAGGCGTAGCATGTATGATTGTTGACCTTTTGCTACAGTGATACAGGAGCCACCTGGAAACAAAATAAAAGACACTTTCTACTTTTTCAGCTAATTAAAATTCACCTGGCAGAAAAGCCAATTCACAGAGGGAGGAAGAATACGGGGCGTGAAAGACACATTGCTTCTGGTCGTGCTTGCTTTTGCTTCACACCGATTTTATTATTATTATTTTTTTAGAATCTAGCTGAACTTTGACTTACGAATTCGTGAGCTCCTATCTTCTGTGCCAGTACAAAAAAAGGGGGGGAAAAGTGTGTAAGAGTGTGGTCTTTGGATTAAAAAAGGAAAGAAAAAAAACAGATGGAATAGCTGCTAATTAGAGATCACCGAACTTTTCCATGCTGTTTTCTTCATGTTACTTTCACACCTGAACAAAAATCATATTAAAGTAACTAGCTAGCTTAGGTTACGGTTTTTATTTTCATTTTTTTCTTCTTCTTTTCCATATCACAGACGAGGATATGAACACGACGAACCTAGAGTGTTTTATGTATCTGGCAGGACAATACAAAACATACAGTTGATGTACAGTATGCAACATTATTGCAACGTCCCAAATTTCCTTCCTCAGTCGCATTCATTTTTGTCTGAAAGTTTCTACTGATGGGCCTCCAAGTGGTGCAGTGGTAAAGTGCTCGCCTTATCATCCGGACATCGCGAGTTTGATTCCCGGGTGATGCTGTAACCTCTCGCAGCCGGGGGTCTAGAGAGAGCTGATTGGTCGAGCTCTCTCAGAGGGGAGGGATGAGAGGTACTTAGTGCTCCCACATTAATCACGGCTCTACAGCCAATCACGATCATCTGTGAGCTCACGCAAGCGGAAGGAGCGGATAGCACTGTCCCCCGAGTGTGTTACGCCGCCCCTAACGGTGCGTGAGTGTCGGCTGGTGTCACATGGTTCGGGAGAATTGGATACGACTAAATTAAGGAGAAAATTGGGGGGAAATTGTTTCCACTGATGACAGAAGTGTACTTCTAGCGCTAGTTCATGTGTGAAAATTATTCCTCATGCTCCCAGAGCCACTCTTTCACAATGTAAGTCCTGGACTATGGCAGGAAAAACTCCATTCCTGTGATAACCTGGTCATTCAGTACATTCAGGTCGTCAGCTGACTTCATTTTATTGCCACATAATGTTTCTGAGCCTCGACCTGCCTTGTACAGTTAGCACTGTGCGTCGCTTCATGGGCGTCCCTTCTTACCCTGATGCGTCCCTCGCTCTGGAGTAGAGTCAGTCTGAACTCATCAGACCACATGATGCTGCAAAGTCCAATCTTTATGATCTCTAGCAAAATTAAGCTTTTAATCTCCATAAAAAGCGGACTCCGTCCTGTGAGTTCTCGTCACATCGTGTGCGTACGCAAATACTCTTGCTCACTATTAAAAACCTCCGATCACAATCTTTCCAGGAATTCCAGCAATTTCAGCAGTCTTATAAACTCAGCTTTTAAATCCAAACATTTCTACATATAATTTTTTCCCCTCAGTATCTTCACTCACTGACCTACACAAGCATTTTCGTGCTTTAAAAAAAAAAAAAAGGAAGAAAAAAAAAGTTTTGTTTTGTTCGTGATTAGTTTTGTTACTCTTGGCACCCCTGAATCTATCTGTCGTACTTGTATTTAATCTGTTTCTCTCTCTACAGTTAGTGTCTCACCCAGGCACAGCTCGCACGTCCTCGCAGTCACTAAGTGTATCTGTGAAGTGCCGACTCGTTGTCAGACCCAGGCGCGGCGTAATGACTGCTCTCTCAGTGCTCCCGGGTCAGGGAATGGGTTTGTAAGATAAAGGTCTGTGCCTGCTGATAAGAATGTTCTTGGCTGTTTGTTTAAAGCTGCTATTGACTCCCATACTTGCACAAATTCTAATTACAAGTCTGAAAGTGTTATCTCCTAATTGATGACCCACATTGCCCTGCTTTTTCCCTGCTCCTGTGTAATAAATTAGCGCTCCGGCTTAACTTCCTTTATCTCCAGCTGGTTAGGACTCATTTAATGTTCCCATCCTCAAAAACAGCAGGGGGAATTAAAAAAAAAAAAAATAAATGCAGGAAGAACGTGTTCTGAAGGCTTATGATCTAATATTCAGGATAGTTCAATATGTAGAAGGAGAGAGGTTGAGTGTATCTACCACACATTGCGGTTATCAGGAAAGAAAGCAATGTGAACATTGGATGAAGGACAAAGCAGGCGATAGCCTTGGACCCCAAGCAGATACTGTGTCTGCGCTGTTGTTTTTCTCTTCTTTTTTTTTTTTTTTTCTTTTCTTCTTAGCTGCTCATCAGACATGAGGATTAACAGATAAAAGGAAACACAGAGAGACAGAGAATGGGGGAAAAACCCTTTTTAAAAAAATGTTTATGCATTTGTTGTGTACGTGTGACACCAAGGTGGCTCGTATCATGTTGAAACATTTATCGGGAGAAGGTCTATAAGGACTGACAGGAACTTTTTTGAGCGTAGATGATGAACTGATTTCCAAAAGACATAAACTTACATAACTAAGCAAGATTTGTTGTATGAGTTTTGTTGACATCACCTTCGCTAAATCTTCTTTACATTTTGTTTAATTACATTTCAAATTGCAGTCTTGGAATCATTTCGACAGCCCTGACGTCTAGGGTCTGTCTCATCCTGTTTTTTTTTTCCCCTCTCCTTCCCGTCTCCTCTCTTTGCCTTTCGTTCCCCTCAGCGAAGCTGGGAAGCAGTGAGGAGTTAGACACCGAGTTAGAGGAAGAATGCTAATTCGATCAGCGTGGCAGAAAGGGAGGAGTGCAAGCATCCAAAATCAGATTCAGTAGACCAACAGTGGCACTCCCACACGCTGCGTGTGTCTTTTTATCCGCACGCGCATGTTTTTGGCCTTGGCCATTTCGTCCCGTCTCCGTTTTTTCCAGTCAATCATCCGTCTCACACTTCGAAATATAATCACAGTTCGGTGGGGAGCAGCGAAGCGAAGGGGGGGAGGAAGAGGGAGGAAATGGGGAAAGAGAAAGATGGATAGAACAGTGTCTGGATGAGGGAGAGAGAGAGAGAGGGGAAGGTGTGGAGGAAAGCAGGAAAAAGTCATTTGTATGTGTACCCAATTACCAGGCATCGTGCCCAAAGTCACCTTCACTTCACCTTCACTTCACCCTCTCCTTCATTTTTTCCCTCTCTTTGTCTCTTTCTGTCTCTCTCGCTCTCACTCTCAGTGCACATGCTCAAAATAGAAAGGCAGTATAGTTACAGTGAGCGCACACACACATCAAGTTGAACACGTTTTCGTTGTCAAAAGAATTATAGGTTGTGGTGTGTGTATGCATGTGTCAAAGTCATGAGTAGTAGATGTTTGTGCACTAGGTTTCTGAAGTGTTTGTGTCTGTCAGAGTTTGGTGTGTGTGCACAGAGTGTGTCTCTGAATGTGAATGTGTCAGCCTCCTGGCCCGAGGGTTGTGCACACACCCCGCTGTGTCTCTGCTGATGAGCGACGGCGAATCCTCCCCTGGCCCATGACCTCATTAGAACAACCTCGTTAGAGCCTCGTTATGGACTGCCTCTTAATTAAGAGACCGCTGCCTGCTCTAGCACACCCACACACGTACACTAATGCTCGCTCGCCTGCTCTTTGCGCCCTCATAAGAACACGGATAAGGACAGAGAGAGCGAGAGAGAGTGAAAAGGGGAGAGAGAGTTTAAGGGTACATGTGCACTGAAAGTTCAACTTCATGCCTGTTCCTTTTCAGTGTGGAGTTGGTGTGCAAGGTATTATGGGATATGCAGAAGGATGGAAATTGATTCACAGTACGGGAAAAGTTTCAACTGGGGGAAAAGCGTATGCTAATTTTATGCTGGAGCTGCGTGCCAGAAGTGCATATAAAGGTGATGAGAGTCAGCCTGTATTATAGTGTGAAAAAAATTCTGTAATTCTGATTTAAACACTATTAAAAAAAAAAAAAAAAACAGATTAAAGTATCTCGTGAGCTCTATAAGCAAAATTCTAACAAAAATTGAGTTGCAGACAAAATAATTTTTTTTCCATAATCCCAAAAGTTTACCTGACCATCACGCCTCCGCGTGCTCGTTTGATCATCCCGTTCCAGCTTTAGCCTGATTTTTATGCTTCTGCATCATGTCCCGCCGTAGGTCTCACGAAGCCACGTACCCTTACTGCCTAACCTGTAGCTCAGACAGACATGAACCTCCCAGAAATGTAACTACGCGTCACGGCAACACAGATTACAACATCTTTGATTGGCCTGCCTGGTAGCATCACCTTTCTGGCTTGGTCTACACTTCCATCTTTTAATTGATTCGAACCTCATACTGCCCGTCTCCATCTCTTGTTCCTGCATCTCAGTAATTTTAGTAAAAGTAACTGTTCAACATCTATTAGCTCCAACTCTAACAAGATCCACTCAGTTTCATTCGTCATTCTGTATTACATAAATTTTTTTTTTAAAAACTCAACAGTGTGTTGAAGAGATGGATAGAGATGGATGGATAGATATGGATGGATGGATAGATATGGGGATGGATGGATGGATAGATATAGATATGGATGGATGGATATAGATATGGATATAGATATGGATGGATAGATAGATATGGATGAATAGAGATGGATGGATGAATGGATAGATATAGATATGGATGGATGAATGGATAGATATAGATATGTATGGATGATAGATATATGGGTGGATAGAGAGATGGATATAGATATGGATGGATAGATATGGGGATGGATGGATAGATAGATATAGATATGGATGGATGGATGGATATAGATATGGATGGATGGATGGATGGATGGATGGATAGATATAGATATGGATGAATAGAGATGGATGGATGAATGGATAGATATGGATGGATGAATGGATAGATATAGATATGGATGGATGGATGGATGGATAGATATATGGGTGGATAGAGAGATGGATATAGATATGGATAGATAGATATGGGGATGGATGGATAGATATAGATATGGATGGATGGATGGATATAGATATGGATGGATGGATAGAGATGGATAGATAGAGATGGATGGATAGATAGAGATGGATGGATAGATAGAGATGGATGGATGGATGGATAGATAGATATATAGATATATAGATAGATAGATCGATGGATGG
>JAQMYL010000012.1:11638613-11668713 GCA_030014365.1 Clarias pachynema | reverse complement strand
ATGGGTGGATAGAGAGATATAGATATGGATGGATGGATGGATATAGATATGGGTGGATAGATAGATATGGATGGATGGATATATATGGGTGGATAGAGAGATAGATATGGATGGATAGATGGATATGGATGGATAGATAGATAGATATGGGTGGATAGAGAGATATAGATATGGATGGATGGATGGATATAGATATGGGTGGATAGATAGATATGGATGGATGATTATATATGGGTGGATAGAGAGATATAGATATAGATATAGATGGATGGATATAGATATGGATGGATAGAACTTTATCATTGCATAGTACAGGTACTCAGGAACGAAATACAGTTTAGCATCTAACAGAAGTACAAATAATGTATATACAACAATGCAGTAACTTCCAGTGGTACGGTGTCTTATATGCATGAGACCATTAAAGCATAGTTAATGATTGGTACACTGACACTGTATATATCTCCAAGATAACAAGCTTGATTTAATCATGAAAATATGTTGATGATGCAAGAACTGCAATTAACTGAAGCAGTCACTGATCCACCTGCCAGGACTATACAGCATTGCAACCAGCGCAAGAGGGCGATTGTGGGGCTTCGTTTACTGCGTCGTCGCAGGGGATCAGGCTCCGTGCACGGAAAGGTCACGGATCCGCCATGGATCGTGGAGGGTCCTGCCATGGAGCAGGCGGCGGTTTGAAATTGGCTCTTAGTGTATATAGGCATTGTGCAAAATATCCATCTATCTATCTATATCTATGTATATAAAATGTATGTATGTGTTTATATATGTATGTGTGCGGACAGGAAACAATGTATAATATGGCTGTGTAGTGAATATGTGCAGTAACTACAGAGTAGTTATAAAATATAATTATAGTGAATACAATATATATTAGGAACCAGTATCACCAGTGACCATCCAATATGATATTATCACGAAACCTAAATGCCGATTTAATTTGTGTTGCGATTCTGTTGGTATCAATTTTATAAATTTCACTCTTACCTCATTATTGCTTGGTGAAGTGTGAATAGTTTAGAGTCTGCCACCTGTAGGGCAGTAGAGGAACTGCTAAATTTTCCCACCTCAAATTTAAACCTGTATAGATTGTAAAAATGTAATAAACAATAATAACAATTCTAGTTATAGTAATAATAATAATTCAATCGATCTCGTAGTCAGTGTGGCTATACACGAATCGAAACAGTAATTATGATACAAAACTGAATCGATTTTTTTTCCCTTCCACAAACTTTTATTTATATACAAACACATTGAATATACAAAATATATATGAGAAAAGAACATTGTGATTTGTACGACGCATATAGAGAGACAGTATGAAAGAGTCTAGGGACACGTATAAAGACTCGGTACAGCGGTACAGAATCACCGCAGTTTGTCTCGGTGGTTTGATGGCATAATGGCTGAGGCACACAAATACAGTATAAATGCTCTCAACTTGCGTAGCCTTTGGCGTAGCCCTGCGCAGACTTGATGCAGGAGCATGAATGAGCTTCATTCCTGCTTTTCTGTAATAATGTCCTCCAGTTATCTGGGAAGACTTTCCGCTTCTTTCCGATTTTGGAGTGTGTCTGTGTCGATCTGTGCTCTTGCTGTTATACAGTAAGAGCGTTACTGAGATCGGGCTCCTGATGTCAGCCGAGGAGGACCTGGAGTGCAGTCAGCGTTCCAGTTTATCGTAAAAAAGACGCCCTGTGCAGGTCAGGACACTCGAGTTCTCCTTCACCAACCTTGGCACACCATGTCTTCATGCTAGAACAGGCTCCAGTGAAGGGAAACTGTAATGCTACGGCATCCAGAATACAGTTTGTGGATTCACATACTTTTAGCCATGTAGTGTATATTACAGTATATATTCTTTTATGTGTGAGGCGACGTGCCGAAGCTTTGAGTCTTAAATGTCTGGTCTTAAACCATGCATAAAAAATTATATCAAAGTGAGGAGACGAGCGCTCTGCGTGCCGTGTGCTCATGGCGCAAGTGAGGGCGAGAGATCTGTACTCGTGGAGGTGCTGGAGGGTGTCTAATCTGTGCATCTCGACTAAGAGCGCATATGCATTTCCGCTTCATCACTCTTTATTCCACGAACATCATGACTCTAGTCGAAACAGCTGTGTGAGAATGTGTGTGTGTTCAGAGCAGTTAGATGCAGGTTTAAAGTTTAATAAAGCTGTCAGTGCTCAGCGATTCTGTTCGAGCTTAACCAGAGCCGACACATTTAGTATAGCACAAATACAGACCCCGAGAGCCGCTGTCTCATACACACACACACACAAGCTTTCACCACAGTGCACTCACCTCTGCAGTGCGCTGCTGCGTGCGTTATATCCGATTACCAAGTCAGCGTTTGAGTTATTGTTGTGTATTGAATGAGAGCCTGGTTTTACACCTAGCTGCATGGCTGTTAAATCTCAGCAGTGAGTTCTCTGTGGGTCTCTGCAGTAATAGGCTTTAGTCATGTTTCTCCAGTTAAAGTTAGAGCTCCAACACAGAAACAAGAATGTGTTGGATATAAGCCGTGGGCATTGCCTTTCCCGATGCAATACAAGCCTGATTCATGCTGCAGGCTTAGGCCATGCTTTCGTTTTTAGCTAGATACGCACGCGTTCGAGACGGACAGGAATGGATGGCCCTCGATTAGACGCAACGTTAGCTCTGAAGCGTACCAAATGTCGGTGTCTAGGAGAGAATGTGAGCAAAGTTGCACCAGGGATGTGATTATGAAAAATTCATTCACATGATTTCTAATCTGGCACAGAATTCGTTAGTCATTGAGAAATTTAATGATAATGATTCTTGCTTTCCGTCCTGGTGGTGAGCACGGTCATCAGGTCTGCGTCCATGGAGTTTGCATGTTCGTCTTGTCTTGTCTGGTTTTCTCTAGGTTTCTCCCAATGTCCAAAGTCATGACTGGTCCTTCCAGATCGCTCATGCTAAGGTGTGTGTGTGCATGCTTGTGCCCTGAATGGGTTGGTATCTTATCCAGGATGTACCGCACCTTGTTCCCTGCGATAGGCTCCATGACCCCGTGACCCTACTCAGCATAAGCAGGATTAATTGACGGACAGATGGACTCTTTATTTAAGAACATATATACTGTAAATAGTAGATGTTCATCAATAAGCATCAACGTTTTCGCCAGACCACGACTAGATAAGTTTTTTTTTTCTTCTTCCGAGCTTGCAGGCGATAACTGCAGTAGAAATCAGTTTTTTTCACTCCTGTGTTAATTAATTAATTAATTTATTTTTAGCCCTATGTGTCCATTTGCACTGCTGTTTGAGATATTTATGTATGATTAGATTAGCTTTATAAATGTAAAAGTTAAATGTCAGCCAGAAGTATGCATTAGTCTGGGTTGATTCAGTAAAAAAAAAAAAAGCTATTTGTAGCGTTGAAGTACAAATGGTGCGGTGGTGCAGAGGGTAGCGTTCGCTGCTTCCCGAGTTTCAGGGTCGTCATGGGTTCAATCCCGAGGGTTCAGGGGTTTGTCAAAGTTCTCTGGTTTCCTCACAGTTTTCAAATACGGTTACTAGACCGGCGTGTGAAATGAGCATGTCGACGTATGTGTGATGTCTTTCTAAGGACTGCCGTCTGATTCAGGGCGTGTCCGGGGTCCGCGGTGACCCTGCCCGAATAAAGGAATGTTAAAGGTTATGGTGAAATTCTAATCCTACAATGTCAGACTGCTATTTTTTAACTTCTGCGGTTTGTGCCAGATGGACTCAGTGTAGCGCTACCGCTAATGTTCACTATCTGTAGCAGAACTGCGTACTTGGTTAAATATTTCAAGTGAGTAAAATCCCGATGCTATTTTTAAATCTTGCTGACAGCGTTAACGCATAACACACAACTCCGAGGAAGCTCATGATTCCGTTTATAAGCCTTTGAATGACAGATGCTCCAATTCAGCGGGTGACTTTCGGCATGAGCGTGAAACATAAGTGTGTGTGTGGTGCGAGTGAGAAAGGGAGAGACAGAGAAAGAGAGTACACACACTGCTGGTGGCAACACCACTGGCTTGGCCTGGGCAGACACTCTGACAGGTTTGAGTTATGTGCTGATGACAAGACATCCAAGAGGAATGAACCCCACAGCACTCCATCTCTCGCTCTCCATCTCTCTCTCGCTCTCCATCCTCTCTCTCGTGTTCTTTCTCTCTCTCTTCCTTTCTCTCTCTCCCCAACTCCTTCTGTTGCTCTTCGTTCTCAGCCCATGCGCACACACACACACATGCAACTCATCTGAAATCCCCCAGAGCTGCTACAGAGGCCAGGATTCCTGAGCCGATCCGTCCAGGGGAACCGCGGAGAGGATCGTCTGCTCTCGGAGACTCGATTTGACTGAGTGGTTAAGTTGAAGTACCAGGGGACAGAAGCTTGAGAGTTCAAATCAAAACATTCATAAGAGTTGCACGTGCTTAATTTCAAACCATTTCACACTTTTTTCCACTGCTAAAGAGACGATTCAAAATTGGCTGGCAAAATTGGTTAAGTTCCAGCGCTGAAATACTTCTGAGAACCGATGAAGCAGGAGGTCAATTTTTATTTTTTATATATTTTTTTTTTACTTGAGTTTTTTAAATAAGCTGTATTTGCCAGTTTTTAATCAGACCTGAGGGTAAATAAAGTGGAAACAAAAAATAAATCTGAATCCCTTTTCTGATTTAATATCTCTAGCCTTGTAGCTAATCTCTTGTTCGCTCAGCTCCACTCACATAAACGATTCACATAAATATCTGTGATTGACCACAACAGTCAGTGATTCACCTACAAGCCCAGTACAGCCAATTAAAAATACTGGAATCGAGTTAAGAACTGTCCAAAGTGTTATTGATTTGCGTTAACACTTGCTGAGGTAGCAGCGTACGAAAATGAGAAGATGGAAGGAGCATAAAGATTGGAGTTTCGAACAATGGTAAAAAGGTCACATGGTCTGATGAGTTCAGATTAACCCGGTTCGGAAACCCATCATGCATAGTGGACACCGTCCAAAACTCTGGAGCGAGTGTTAACATCTGGTCTTGCTTCAGTTGGTCACGTCTAAATCAAATCAACATTTATTTATATAGCACTTTACAGCAACCTAAGTTGAACAGCACTAAAAATTACAAAATGCAGATAAAAATCGAAATAAAAAATACAAAAAAAAATATTATTTATAATATAATATAATAAATAAATAAATGAAACATATAATAATAATAATAATATTTATTAGTAGGTCTAGGCTTAACAATGTTGGCAATAAAATGAAGTCAGCTGCCAACCTGGATGTCCCAAACATATTCCAAGTCTCACATTGTGAAAGATTGGATCTGGGATCATGAAGGATCATTTTTCACTCATGAACTGATCACCACATCAAAGCTGAAGGCAACAGAACAAAATATTTGAGTTTTTTTTTTTTTTTTTTTTTCTTCCTCATTTCTGACCTGCAAGTTAATAAACCCTGATTTATAGTCAGGTTGCATCCTCCTATTCACACGACATGCTTCTTCGTGCATGCTCTTTCCAGTGTAATCTACAACACAAATGCGTTTTTCCCGACGAGAACAGCTTTTGAAGTTTGCGCACCGCTCAAGGCGGCCCTGAAGCAGAAAGCAGTAGGTGTATTTGTTTGCTGTTTGCTCCAGGAAAGCTCGATCAATACCTCCATATGCTGCAAAAGCAGAAGCCAGGAAGCATCAGAATCACTCCGTGCCGACCCACTGAACTGAGATCTGTCCACGGAGTACCCACCACATCAGCACCCGCCTTCATCACCCCCATAAAGTCTGAGTCATGCAGTTGTCTAATCTCTGTAAACTCCTGACCTTGCACTCTTATTTTCATTTCCTTTCATTGCCTTTTTTTCTTTTTCTTCTTCTTCTTCTTTCCCAGGGATTTATTATGCAAAATAAAATGTGTTGCAAATAATCATGCGAAAAAGTTCCGCGATCGAAACGGTCAGTGAAGTGTTTCTTCTTGTCAGTCGTGGCACACGCACGGCTGGCGCTAATCGCTAACACGCTAATCTCACTGTCGCCACGGGCCGCCTGCTATCTCGCCCTATCCACACACACACACACACACACACACACACACACACACACACACACACACACACAGAGGTGATTAGGACACTGCGCGCAAAGTCAGCGCGCAGAACAACGGATAGAAATCTGCAGGGACGTGACGGGGCACACTGAGCGGGACCTTCTGTCTCCGCTCGTGATGTTCAGCGTGCACAGAGAAGTGCGAACGGGTGTATTTATGGTACGACGGGGGTGAGGCGGGGGGGTTGGCGGATGCTGGGACGGGAAGACAGGGCTGCTGTGAGGTAGACTGATGCTCCGAGGGGGCTCCGCGCACTTTCCACCGCTCCAGCTAATTGGATCGATCCACACAGGTGATGGAGTGCGAAGGATCAAAGTGTAATCGGGGTGAAAAAGAGGGTCAGAGCACACACTCAACACCATAAGTACCTCTGTAGATTGCACTCAGCATGGGGGTGCCGCGCTGTGTACGTGCATGGGATAGACTTTCATACATAAACCCCAGGATAGTGTTGCTGTGGCTGTGTCCCGGTATTGCCTAGACTGTCTACTGAGGTTGTGTTTTATAAATCTCGACTTTAATGTACTATGGTGCAAAGAGTTAAACCAGTAAGGTCTTATGAACTGACAAAGTCTTTGTTTTGTCAAGTCTTGCCTTTACATCGGGCCTCTTGTAACTCAACTGTGTAAAGCAGCATTGAGAGAGAACGCCTGAGGAACAAAAAATAAAACACTTAGGGTCGTGCCATTATAAGAAAATAATCCATCGTAGTGGTGCGGTGTGGACGTGGCCCGTCGCGGAGTTGCTGTTATCACAATAAACTGCTGTTTTCCTACAACACCACGTACTGTGTATAATACCTGTTCTAATCCCGGTGGAACTTGTTACTATAGAAACAATTAGGTATAAGAAAGCGTTCATTAATATAAACCTCGCAGACAGCACCATCGTCTCACACCCTGTTGTAGGGACCGATTCGAGCGTTTGCGAGTTTTCATGAACGTGAGCGCCAGGGCTGTTTGTGCTCGGGGTACACAAACAGTAAAGATGTCCCTGCGGGGACATCCGAATCCAGTCCTCCGTCTAGCCCAGGATCCAGCTGAGGGGTGCACGAGTGTACGCTTACCTGCAGCGATTTTAAATTGCCGTGATTGTGTGTCTGTTGCGTGTGGCGGTGACGTGTTCGAGGGAGAGACATCGCTGCGAGTGTGCATGTTTGAGTGTAAGTCTTTCAGGCAGGCAGAAACAGTGCAATCCCATTGGGGCTGCTCTACTCAGAAACAGAGCAAGCGCGCATGTGTGTGTCCTGGGGGAGTTGTGTGTTCTGCTGAGTGCATCGGTCTAATGTACATGTGTGATTCTGTGATAGACGCACACCATCCTCCCGCTTTCCTCCTGACTGCCCTGTCCTCACTCTTCCTCCAGCCTTTTACCCCCTCCTTTCTTTCTTTCTTTCTGTTCCAGTCTTTCTCTCTCTCCCTCTCTGTCTTGTTTCTTTTTTTTTTCCCTCTCTCTGTCTGTCTGTCTTGCCTGCTTGCTCTTTCTCTCCTCTGTCTTTTCATCTTCCCCTCAGTGGTGGTGTTTACAGCCTAATAATTCATTACCAGTCAGGCAGATGGCTCAGTCAGAATATGAAAATGCTCTTGTAAACTTTTTGGAATTATTTTCAGATGACTTTCACGTGTGCCTTTTGCGTCACAGCCTGCTCAAAAGATTTCGAAATAATTGAGAGGTTGAATGGCCAACTCATTTCGAACTGGAGCGCTGCAGGAAATAGTGTACTAATGGACTGTAAATGAGGAGCCATGTTCGAGGAGCACGTTGCTCAGACCGGCTCGTGTCGGTTAAAAATAGCAAAAATTACCCGTGTTCTGGACACACCAGCATGTAGGTATAGCTAATAAGAAAAAAAGTAGCAAACTAAGGGTTTTAAGTTATTATATACTTAACGACTCATCTTGCTGTAGTCTTGTATTCGAACAGTCTTTTATTTCAAGATAACATAATTAAGGTTGTGAGAACTCTAAAACATTTGAAAACATATAGTTGTTTGGAGCTGTGTGTTTTAACTCACACACACTACCAAGGAGTCGCCACAGCGGGCCCTACAGTCCACACATACAATCTTGGCAAAGGTTTTACCTCCGATGCCCTTTCTGACACAACCCTCTCATTTCATCCGGGCTTGGGACCGGCACTGCATCCAGTGGCTACGGGTTTGGGCACTGGCTGGGAATCGAACCCAGGCCTTCCACGTGGTACCCGAAACACCTACCACTGAGCCACCAGTGCTGTAACTCCCTGGGCGGGGTGCCAACTCACTCACTCTCAATGAATGGACAATTTGCGAACGCCATTGAGCCTAATCTTTGAACTGTGGGAGGAAACCGGAGTACCCGGAGGAAACGCACCCCAACAGACACTGATCCGACAGCGACATAGTGTCCCTGGCCAAAACCAGGGACCAAGTCGCGGTAGGAGTGCATTAATTGTAAAAATATATATATATATATACGACATGGGGCTTTTCTTAAAAATGCCTTCAGATACGTTTGCACGTGTCTACAGTTGACTGTGGTTGGAAAAATTTGGACGATTGATGACCGTTGATGACGGCTGTTGTGAATCACATAACGTCAAACACGTCCGATCATCTTTCATTTTGGAACTATTCTACAACCATGACGGGGCGTGTCAGAGGGACGTCAATTCATTTCAACTGTCATCAAACGTCCACAAATATCGAACCCGGACCGTGCTAACCACCAAGCCGCCGTGTCGCCCCCTTCACTTTAATTTAACCATAAATGGAGACAAGATTAGGCTTGAGGAATTAAACTGCTCGAGCACCTTAATCATTCGTTCAGATATCAGATATAAACACACTCAGTGTCTCAGTATCCTCTCACACTTAGAGTACATGTATGTTTTTGTCTGACTTCCTCATATATATTTTTTTGTTCCTCCACTAGAGGGCGCTGTGTCAAAGCAGCCCCCCCCCCCTTTTTTTTTTTTTTAATAAAGTGCGCGCGCACACACGCGCGCAGCAGGCAGTGGGCGAGTGCACATTCACTTCTAATTGCTCTGGGTTTTAAACTGTCAGCGAGCGTCAATAGTCTGTCTGGCGGAAGTGGGACGGTGCAGAGCAGCCTTTGACCTCCCCTCAGGACAAACACAGACATGCACACATTATCTTCACTCCGCTTTTTCATCATGTCCCCCCCTAACAAGCACTGGTCTCTTTGTACCGAGCAGAAAAGCCACCTCCGCTTTCGATGACCCGCGGGCACGTCGGCGTCTGAGTGCGCGTCCACTCGTCTGAGGCAGAGCTCTGTTAACCTTGAGCTTAGGGGGTTATTTTGTGTGTGTGTGTGTGTGTGTGTTTATTTTTTAGAAAATGCCGTTTATTTTGTCCGCATACTGACGTTCTTGTACCCGCTTCTAAGGCAGACTTTCTGGGTGCGTGCGTGCATGTGTGCGCGTGTGTGTGAGAGCGCGTGCTCTGAGGGTTTGTGAGGTGTTGAGAGAGGAACAGATCGAGCCTGAGTCATAGATGAGTTTTTGTTTCTCTCTCTCCCTCATTCTCACACACACACACACACACACACACACACACACACACACATTCTGTCCGTGTGAACCCTAGTTGGCTATTATTTAGAAGGCGCGTGTGAGGCCGTTATTGACGGTTTCCGAGTGCGCGTGCGTGCGTGCGAGCGCGCGCGCGTGTCCGCGTGCAATTAGGTTGCTTTAATTGCAGCAGTAAATCTCAGCGCGTCTCCCTGAGAGAGAGCCGATAGCGCTGTGATTTAATAGCTATTCTCAGGCTCAGGACACCGGTGCTCTATCTCGACCTCTTTCATTTACTGTGTGTGTCTAGGTGTGTGTGTGTGTGTGTTTAGTTGTATAGGACTTCAGTGCATTAACGTTTTGTCAGAAGTGCCACAAGAAATAGACTAAAACTTCTGCAAGTTCTCCTTTTTTTGCCGAAACTAATGAGGAGTGTGTGTGTCTGTGTGTGTGCGCCGTGACAACAGAACGAGGCTGTTTGTGTGTTTAGGTGTTGCACTGTCTGAGGAAGATTATTGTGGCGTTGTACACACATTGTCCATGCGTCGCCACAATGATTCCCAACAGCAAGAGCATTCACACTCACACAGATAATGAGATCTAGTTCAGAGTCCTGCTCTTCTGTCTCACTTTGTCCACACACACACACACACACACACACACACACACACACACACACACAGAGCTTGTTATTAAGTACATACAAAAACCACTCAGTATATGATGCTCTGATTCTAATATACAAGTAAATGTCTGTGTATCTCTGCCTCTTCATTTCCTGTTGTTGTCTTGAGTGTAGTTCAGGATTTGGTCAGTAGGTGGCAGTATGTCCTCACGCATGGATTTTTATTCTCCAAAGATATAGGTGCTTTAAATGAGAAATAAACTGTGGTATCTTAAAGGGAATCTTTTATTATAATTTTTTTGTTGTTTTTTCTGTGTTTTATATAGCCTAAGTGCAGGGTTGTTTTAGTTTAAATTTTTCTACTTTTTATTATCATTGTAACGTTAACACGAGACGATCAGTATGTGCTTATCAGAATCATAATCGCTTACCAAATGTTGTTTGATGACCCACATCTGCAGTCTGGTTGTGTATTTTAAATAGCAAATCCAAACACCTTTAAACACACTGCTACATAAAAGAATACGAGCACGCAGAGTTACAATGACAAATACATGAATAGGTCAAATAAAAATATCTCTAATAAAAGGAATTCAGTTTAACCATGCTCATGAATTTCTTTTATAATTAATTACATTCATTTATTATTTTATAGGTAAAGGCAGGCTATTTGATGCATGATTAGTAACTTTAACTTTTTTTCCAAATAGGGTTTTTTTTTTTTTTGTCCGTTTCTGTACGGACACACTTCAATACTTTATTGATTTTGTCATTTCATTACTGAGTTTTCTCCAGCACTAAAATATTTTCTTTCAAAAACACTTTTAAAAGCTGTTAGAAGCCTTAAAGGCTGGAAGGAAAAAAAGCTTTATTCAATTTAAAAAAAAAAAAAAAGTTTTGTGAAATTTTTCTGTCGTTTTTTTTTTTTTTTTTTTTAATATTAAAGCTTGAAGCAAATTTTTTCCTGTCTTGCATATATGTTCGTGTTTGTATGTGTATGTATGTTGGGCATTGGCTGGGAATCGAACCCCAGGCCTTCTGCCTGGTAGGTGAGAAACCTACTACTGAGCCACTAATGCCCTATATGGCATGTCCGTGGCGTTTGTGACTGTGTGTTTGTGTGGCGTTTGCATCTCCAGGGTGTGGAGTATCTGTTGCCTGATGGCATGTAAATAGACCAAAATACCAAATATCTATACACGTGTATGCATAATTCAAGTTTATTTGTACATCACTTTTAACACAGGTCAGTGTTGCAAAGCAACTTTACAGAACAGAAAATTAATGGAAATATATTAGAACAAGCACTAGAGCAAAAATATAAGCTATAACTATAAGTTTGTCCCTGATGTCCAAGCTGAATCAACTTAAAATTGTTATTAACCAAAATTGTTCCCCAATGCTGCAGTTGCAGTTTTCATGCACCAGGGGAGCGCATGTGAGCAACTCCGAGACCCCGCCCCTAACCCAGCCCCTTGACCCGACTCCTCCCCGATCGTGGCGAGCACCTCCCCCTCATTCTCCTGTTTCTTACCACACCCTGCCATCTGGCCCTGAGTCATTCCCCCTCGTCCCCCTCCCTCACTTCCCCCATTCTCTCCACTTCCTTTCAGGGCAAAAACACAAAGAAGAGATTCATCCAGCTCCAAGGCTGCTACTTACCCTCAGCAGCTAGAGCTGTGAAAAAGCTCCCCAAAAACACACACACAATGTAGACGGGCTACCAAAGTGTGCTCCATTTGGACCTTTAAAGTTTAAAAGGACAGAGTCTGCTGGCATCTGTCTGATCCAGAAATCTGCCTTGCATTGATAATCGTCTGTGTGTGTAAGATTAAAGGTGTTGGAGTGCTGTGTTTCATGGCAAAGACATTCCATGCACCGCAGAGACGAGAAACATTCTTTCAGTCCAAACAGTTTCCAGTCTGAGTGTTCTCCAGGCTTCCTTGTATACTGAAGCTGGGACACCAAACCCATCTGTTTGTCCTTAAATACTTTCTATTCTTAAAAAGTTTACAAACACCATTGAGCACAAAGTTTTAAGACAGGAATAAAGTTAGCTGAAAGTTCAGGCTGCAGTAGCTGCATGTGGCCACCAGAGGCACTAGAGCTCCACCAAACTCTTTAATTTTCACATGAACAATGGAGGTCGTCATCTGTTAGCTTTTAGAGTGAATATAACCACGAGCCGCTCTAATGAAAGACGAGGACGAAAAGCTAATCTTTGTTCAGGTCTCTTAGGGAGAGAAGTGTGCGGAGCCTGCTGATCATGCAAGGTCCTCTTTTTTACACACACACACACATATACACACACACACACCTCTAAATCTCTGTACCTCTCTGTTCTCTGTTCTGTCTTCCTTTATGTCTCTTTTACTACATCCTCTCTACATCCTCATCTTCTTTTGTCTCTGTATCTTCCTCTTTCTGAGCTTTTATTTTTTTTCTTCTTTTCCCCTTCTCTCTTTCACATCTCACATTAAAAATTCTCTCTCTCTCTCTCTCTCTCTCTCTCTCTTCATCATCTGTCACACCGAGTTAATGAATACTACACATATGGAAAGCAGGGACAGAATGGATGCATAGAAGTGTTATGAATAAATGTGTGTGTGTGTGTAATGGAGCTTTGGCTTCTTGCTGAGTCTCACTGAAGAATATGTTCGGTACATCAAGTACTAGTTTTTGTTTTAATGATGAAAGAGGGTGCGCGTGTGCATATTTAAGAGTGTGATTAAGTAAAGCAGCTGGCTGACCACTCTGCAAATTGTGTGTGTGTGTGTGTGTGTGTGTGTGTGTGTGTGTGTGTGTGTGTTTGGTGGTGGGGGGGTAAACACAGCTGTCCCCCTTACTCCCATTGTCTGGGTCCAGTGGCAGCACACAGCTGTTAAAAGAAGCAAAGGGGAAAGAAAAGAGCCCAGGAAGGGGGTCTGACAGGAAATTACATCAGCAATAGAGGCAAAGTGCAGCTTTCAGGAAAACGCATGTGTCTATTCTCTCTTTCTCTCTCTCTCTCATATAAACATGCATACACACAGTCAATGAGTGAGTGTTAATGTAACAGTACTCCATCTGGCCCAAGTTGTGGCTGCAGTATTCAAGACCACCACCAGGGGCACCATCCGCTCATAAATGAGAAATGTATCCTGGTATAAGTGTGTGTGTGTGAGGTTGAGAGTGAGAGAGAGAGAGAGAGAGAGAGAGGGAGGGGGGGCAGGCAGCAGCCATTTTGAACATGGGTCCCATTTTATGAATCCCGCACCAGTCTACTCCTAACAGAGGGCCTGGTCTGTGTTGTATTTTTACACACACGCACATTAGTTCTCGTATGGTTAAGTGATGGATATAAAAGATATACAGTAGGTGAGAGAAATACCTCACAGCTTTGCGTTTTTATTTTTATTCAATTAATTCCTCCTCTTTTCTTCGCTATGGTACGGTTCAACCACTTTTATGACACACAAAACTGCATGTAGTGATATTTAGTGATATTTATAATGTTTTGCTTAGAAATAAATCTATATTTGGTTCTGAATCTTTAAGGTTGTGGTCAAGATATTTTTTCCTGATGATAAATTGTAGTGGAGAAAATAAGGCCGTTGAATCTCAGCTGGATTATTGTTCTTTTATTGAAGTGACAAGTCAATGTGCTGTAGCTTCCCGTCGCTCTTCTTTTCTGGAATTGAAATAAGAAAGATTGTGCCGCTCAAACTTTAAAGTTTTCCAAACTTGCCCATTTAATACATGAGTTAAACAGGGAAAAAAAAAAGTTTGCTTACTGATTCTATGAAACTATTTCATTAGCAATGTTAAAGTGTTGAAACATTTTTTTATCTCCGCGTTTAAATCTCACATGGCATTTGCAGAAGGTGATAATGAAGGCCAGGCACATAAAAGCGTACTTTGATTTAAACATTTCACAGAGTGACCCGATCTCTCACCTCCACACCCACGTGCCTGTGTTCTAGTAACACCTCTGCTGCACTTTAGTGGGATTGTGGGTAAAGGAGAGCGGCGCGGCTTGTGGGGGCGGCGCGATGCTGGAGCTGGAGCTCTGCTGACCTCCTACAGTCAGCTAAATAACATCAAAGAATGAACGAAAGAGAAAAAAAAACACTGTTGGGGGAAAAAGTTAGTAAAAGAAAAAGAGCAGGCCAGGGGTGAGAGAGTGAAGAGAGAGAGACAGAGAGAAGAGAGGCTTGCGTAAGGGCGGAAGTGAGTGCCAAGAAAAACAAAGGCTCTCAGTTGAGCGAGTTAAACACCGCATCGCTCTCATTAAGGACAGAGATGGACAGAGCGAGTGAGGACAGATAGTATTGGTGGATTAGAATGAGACTGAGAGGAACTAAGCTCTAGTGTGTTAGTGAAAGTGTGTGATGGCAGAGATGGAGCGGGTTCGACTTTTGTGTGTAGTGTAACGCAAAAGCCTGGTTTAGTGATTCCATATGTCGCTGTAATCTAATATTTAGAGAGAAGCAAGGGAAAGTGGAGCAGGGCAGCCAGGCTTGGATGGAGTGAGCGAGAGGGCTAAAAAAAAAGAAAAAAAAAAAAACTAAAAAAGGGAAATGAGTGAAAAACATGGAACACAGACAGAGTTTCTGCAAATGAGAAAGGGGTGGAGGAGTGAAAGAAAAGACAAGCAGATGGCAAAGCAAGAAAGAACTGCAGTACAAAGGGTCTGTAAAGATTGCAGCAGTGAGCAGAGGCCATGTGGCTGCTGTGCTGCCGGTTTGTTTATTACAGTAGAAATATGATACACTCTTTAATCTGAACTCCTCGTATCTGTGTCGCCATCGGAGTACAGCAAACCTTAAATTATCACGACTACGCGCACACAAGCTGAACTGAGATGTGGTTTGCGTGGACTCGTGGATTGTTTTGACTTGCTGAGGGGCCTTTGTGTCCGTTTCCTCTGTGTTTCCTCCAGCGCAGTCACAGTGACCCTGCATGAAGGTTTTCTCTCTCTCCCTCTCTCCCTCTCTCTTTAAGCCTATGGATATCCAGTCACAGGGTGGTATGAGAAACGTAACCTTTCCCCTCTGATTAAGGCCTACTGTTTTTTGTTTTTCAGAAGCAAAAACAAGCAGTGATGTGATGTTATGGTGATATCGTACCTGATATCGAGCTCCCTTACTCGTAAACATACCAACAACTGATACCAGGTTCAGGGCAAGTGTGCACAGCTGCGCTGATCATAGCCTGGCATGACATGATAGTCGGGTGGAACATTCTCATGAATAGTGATCAAATCAAAGAGAAGGCGAGAGCATCTGAGCATAGAATCTTTGTCAAATGCAAGTCAAGTCGCCTTTTATTGTCATTTCAACCGTATACAGTTCAGTACACAGTGAAATTAAGCAAAATATTCAGGACTTTCTTACTCTTCATTGTTGCACATGTATATAGTTTTTCTTCTGTAATTGTGTGTGTGTGTGTGTGTTTGAGCAAGAGAGAGAGAGACTTCAGTCTCTGATCATCCATATTTCAGCTCTTGTAGTTCATCTATCTGTATCGTTCATCTTCTGTTTATCCTTTTTTGCTCTATTTATGATTACGTGTGTACTGTAGGTCCCTTTTTATCAATCTGTTCATCTGTTTGCTTTCTTTATCTGACTGAAGTAAAGTACACATATACTGTAGACACACACACTAATCTTACTACTGTTTGTCTCAATTTTATTAAATTTTTTTAGCAAAGAAAGATCAGGATGGAGGAGAGGATAAAACCACTCAGAAGAAGAAAGTGAAAGAGCTGAAAGTTCTCGATGGCAAATCGTCCCAGAACCTTTGTGAGTACAGGCTCGTAAATCAAACCGATCAGCACTAACGTGTGTAACGCACGTGTTTCAATTTCACAACTTTATTCAATCGTCTCAAACTAATATTACATGCTGGAAAAGATTGTAGAGTATCCTTGAGTCATTTTTTTCCCCCTGTGTATATGTGTTGCAGCTATTTTCCTGGGCTCGAACAGATTGCCGTACGAGGAGATGAAGAATGTAATTCTGGAGGTGAACGAGAAGGCGCTTACAGAGAACATGGTGCAGGTGTGTGAACGCGGCTGTTTGTGACTTTGCCACTAGTTTGCATGCACACTGGCGCCTCATTTGAATCTCATTTGACTTATTTTGTGCCCGTCTGTGTGTTTTAGAGTTTGCTGAAGTTGTTGCCCGAGGAGGAGCAGCTGAACGTGTTATCAGAGATGAAGGATGAATATGACGATCTCGCAGAATCTGAACAGTTCGGAGTCGTGGTTCGTATTCACACGCCTACACGTGCGCACACACGTGTGTGAATAAACACAGAAGTATAGAATAGTAGTTCAATCCCAAGCAACAGTGTAATATGATTTACATTTAAAACTTTACAATTTATGGTGTACAGTACAAAGAGATTCCACAGGTGACGTATACTCATCACAAGAGCTGGCGAAACTAATGATATGAAATATGAAGTAATAAGTACAACAGTGCTGTGGCGCAAACAACACAGAGTAATGTAATAAAGGTGCAATAATTCAAACATAATGATTTTAATGAGGTTATAATTAAAGATTAATCAGCCATGATTGATTGATTAAAACGATGCTGTTCCCTAATTCCCCACACACCGTCCCTCATTTATACTCCATACACACACACACACACCAGTGCGACCAATGCTAATTACAGCACTTAATTAAAATAACATGTAAATATGTATAATGGACACAGGACACAAGATTAATGCAAAACTTTGATTGCTTTTCGATTCAAGTTTTGCCCCTCGTGTTACATCTGTTGTGTTCAGGTTATTAGAAAATACACTAATGTGACTGCCTGGGAATTTTTTTTTATTTTTATTTTTTTATGTTCCAGCGTACATGATAAACGGTGGGGAAGTTAGTGTGATGTCACTGGGTAATTGTGCAAGATAACCGTACTCAGGCGGGATTAAATATTAATCCATATTAACAGTTACAGGCCATCTGTTCATTCATGTATTTCAGTGTAGTAGCTAAGGAAAGCTTTTTTGTTTCGTTTTTTTCCCCCACATTTGCATTTAGATGTGTATTTTTATTCGCAAGATGAAGCAAACATCTAAAAATCTGTGACTAATGGCTAATTGTCGCCTCACAAATTTTTTCTTTTTTTTTTTCCCCTCTCACTCTGTAGATAAGTTCAGTGAAGCGCCTGAAGCCGCGTCTCAGTAACATCTTGTTCCGGCTGCAGTTCGAGGAGCAGATAAACAACGTGAAGCCAGATATCGTGGCCGTGACGGCAGCGTGCGAGGAGATGACCAAGAGCGATAACTTTGCCAAACTCCTTCAGATCATCCTGCTCGTCGGCAACTACATGAACGCTGGCTCGCGCAATGCCAAGGCTTTCGGTTTCGGCATCAGCTATTTGTGCAAGGTCTTACACATACCGGACTTCAGCTCTCACACACACACACACACACCCACACACACACACACACACACACACACACACACACACACACACACACGCTGTCTTTGCTGTAATTATCAAATCTGTCTTTTTTTTTTTTTTTTTCCCACACATAGCTCAGAGACACCAAGTCCGCAGATCAGAAGCAGACCCTGTTGCATTTCCTAGCAGAGACGTGTCAGGAGAAATATCCTGATGTCATGCACTTCCCCGAGGACCTTATTCACCTGGAGAAAGCCAGCAGAGGTGCCTTCTTCTGTTACTACATACCGCCCAGCTCAATTATACATTTGTTTGCATTCACGTACATTCAGATAGCTTTATTGGTTTTGGTTTAATTCCTAAAGCAATGAATTTACCGTACAGCATGGTAGCATGGTTTCTAGCTCTTTGATAGTTCTTTAAAACATTTCTCTGTAATAAGAAAAGGACCTTAAACTTACTGGTTTGTAATGGAAATCTCAGTTCACTTTTTGGAGATTATCAGACTTTAAATAAGTATAACACTTTCTCAAACTGAGACAGACATGAGAACTTGTCTTTACAAAGCTGTACTTGTGAAGTAAATAGTAACAACGTTTAAGATTTTGTGGTATTCATGATCATCCTTAGCCGAAAAAGTAAAATTCCCTGAAAGAATTACTTGTACACACTTAAAGCTTGTTCACAAGTTTATACAAAAATCTATTTTTAAGTTATGTAATGCATTCAAAAAGTATGTTTTACGTTTAATAATTACCCCCATTAACTGCCCCAAGGACGGCCTCTAGTCCTTCATTATAAGAGAGTGTTGAATATACGTTTTTTTTTTTTTTTTGTCAGTTCGTGTCAGTTCTGTTTAGTAGTAATCTCACCTCTGCTACATATGCAGTGGATGGAGATTTACATTTGAATTCATTTAATTTTTTATTTCAGCAATTGCTAATTGCTGGAGAATCCCAAATCACATTAGTGTCTTGAGGCAAGAACAAACCAGGATATGTAAGAAATATGTATGTATTTATTATATATATAAAAGGGATATCTCCTTTTCTCACAGTCTCGGCTGAGACACTGCAGAAAAATCTGGATCAGATGGGGAAGCAGATCAAGAATCTGGAGAAGGACATTGAGACGTTCCCTCCTCCCCAAAATGAAAAGGATAAGTTTGTTGAGAAGATGACCATATCCTTCACGTAACAACAAATGCTTTAGGCTTTCTTATAGTATAGAGTGGTATGACTTCATGGTCCTGGAGACAATTTTTTACTGTTTGTTTTTAAAAAATTTTACTAACTGTTTTAGTTATGGATTTTGTCCAATTGTTATACTTGAGAACACATGAGAACAGTGTATTACACAATACATGCAGCATGAGATTCGTGGAAAGGAAAAGAAAAATAAGTCATTTTTAGCACAAGTTAATCAGACATGTTGCACATGCTAATATTTCATTCGTCCACCTTTAGCTATGATTGCAGTGTGGTGGCTGATTCGAGTGTGAAAAATTCTATACATGTGCTATGCCACTCATTCAGGTCATCAGATTACTTCATTTTATTTCCACGTAACGTTACAGCCACTACTCTGGAATAAGGTCAATCTGGACTCATCAGATCACATGACCTTTTTTTAATTGCAAAAGTCCAACATTGATGCATCCTAGCAAACTGAAGCCTTTTTTTTCTGATTAGTCTCACGAACAAGTGGTTTTCTTGTTACCCAAGTGCTGTTTAGTCTTAATTCTGTTAGTTCCTTTCGCATTTTGTGCATGAAAATACTTATTAAAGTTCTCAATTTTACAATTTAACATAGCTTTGACATATACTGTCTACTTTAATGACTTTAAAAAGGGTTTAAGTGTACTTCTATAACGATCTTTAATGATCTTTTGGGAAGTTGACGTGTTTAGCACTGTAGTTCCAGATTCTAATATTGCATTGAACAGTTCTTAACCCAATTCCAGTCATTTAAATCTTTTTTTTTTTTTTTTTTTGCTTGATGCAGGCCACTAATTTGGCCCATCTGAAACAGCAACTTTTTATCTTTTTAGCCAGGCATGTACATGCAACAGCTGTAGTGTCTCTCTCTGCAGTGTTTGTAACTGAGCCCTGGACGGGTTTGCGCTGTTAATTATCTTTAACTGATCCGAGTACATCTTTGTGGCGACTGCGCGAGAGCAGTTTGAGAAGCTCCAGCTGATGCACGGCAACATGGAGAAGCAGTATGAAGACCTGGGCAAGTACTTTGTCTTCGACCCCAAGAAGATAAGCCCTGAGGAGCTTTTTGGAGACCTCCATAACTTCAAGAACATGTTCCAGGTAAGGTCAGAGGGTCATGGTTAGGCTCTGGGGCCGTAACGTAATCCTGAGTTATGATTATGCGAGATATAAGTCAAGGTTAATGGTGTGGATGCAGGGTTTGTGTGGATGTGGATTTACACTTGGGGTTGAAAATGCTGTGTGCTTTGAGCTTATTCTTTTGTTAGAGACGGCAAGCAAACACACAGCTGAAGGTGTATTTATGAGTCAGCACACCTGTATATCAGCTGCTGTGTGTGTGTGTTTGAGAGCAAGTAGCAGGTGGTTAGGTCATTATGTCTCCAATGTTTGTTTTTAGTGCATTAAACACAGACGTCCGTGGAGACACAGCGTTTTTTTTTTTCCGTCATTAGGCCGTGTTTCCTCGCTCATACTTATGCTACAAGTATTTAAACGCACTACAACTAACGCACACACAGATCAACCCCAACATTCACTCAAGTAAACAAATAACAAGACACCATTAAAACTAAGCTGATAAATACCAAACTTCTCATCACGTGACGTACGTCTCTTTTACAGCTGCATAATGTGTGTGTATGTGTGTTTGTGTCTTACAGCAAGCCGTGATGGAGAATCAGAAACGTAAGGAGGCAGAGGAAAAGATGCGCAGGGCCAAACTCGCGAAAGAGAAAGCCGAAAAAGAGAAAGAGGAGAGGCAGAAGAAAATGAGCGCCGGACATACACTCAACATCAATGACGGTATGGCTTTATGTGTGTGTCTGTGTGTGTGTGTGTGAGGCTAGAATTTTGCAATTCTGCTTATCAGCCACTGAGGGCAGTCAAACCACATAAAAGACGTTCCTCAACCCAAGTGTGTGTGTGAAGAAGATGGAAGGAGGTATAGAATAAAGGGTTGTGTGTTAAGAGTTAAAGACAAAAATAAATAAAACAAAGATCTATGTGGAGTTTAAAGTATTTCTGCTCTATACTGTGAGTGTGAGCCATAGAACAGTTGAAAATAGGAGTAGAGGAAAAGGGGAGTTAAGGCTGCTCACTAAAACATATATAAGAAACTTTTTACTTGTAAGTAACTTTTTTTAACCCCGATTAAAATTCAGTACATCATATATACCCATCCACGCACATTTTTCTTTTATTCTGTCTTTCAGTTTTTCCTCAGTGGCCTCGTTTGAGTTCAGTTTCCCCTGCTCTCTGTTTTGTTGCTGTTTAAGTGCTTTGTGATGGCAACATTCCTAAATCAGTATTTCACTCTTTTTACTCACACACAGCTCAGGATGCATTACGGTTTTTCAGTAGAACTCAATCAATTTTTCTGAATAATATTAAGTAGTTAAGTGAGGGTAGTGTAAAAAAATATATGAGAATAAGGTTATGTAAGAACAAAGCACACAGTTTGACATGCTGTTATAGGAAAATAATCCATGCGTAATGTACCGTATCCCATCATCATGGGAGTTACTGTTAAGTTTTTTATCTTATAGCGGTGAGTCCCAGTGTGTTTTATTCAAGAACACCACGTTGTACATTTGAACCATTTTTACTTGTGTTTAACATTTTGGAATAACCTCAGGACAGGTTAGTTCCTGTCATAGCTTACATTCTAACAAATAGAGGTACAGAGAGGCGTTTGCTCTCTGTTTTTTTGACGTTAATAGCACAAGACGGCTTGTTACAGAGGAAGTGAATCGTCTCTCGTCCTGAAGTCATCTTTTTTCTATAGACTGGAGATTTTGTCAATTTCTGCTAAGCGTCTATGAGAAATGAGAAAAACTATTAATTGTCTCCGTGATAATATATATTAGTACATTCATACAGTATAACTCTGTGGTTTGTATCATATCCAGACCTACTGTCCCGGCGACTTCTATTGAAAAATAACCACTAGGTGTTACTTTAAAGTACTTTCGTGAATTCTGCATCTGACAGTGTGAGAACTCTGTTTAACACACATCGCACACACGGTGAGGGAAAAAAAGCAGCATCCGAACAAAGGGCCTCAGTGTCCGAGACTCTCTCGCTCTCGCTTTCTTGTTTCCACTCTCACACAGGGTTCAGTGCCCTCTCAGGGTCAGTGGATGTTTGGAATGTCCATGTCATTTCCAGACATATAAACCCACTGCAGTAATGACCTGCAGTGTTAAACGGTTTATCAGTCACACCCAGCGCGCTGTTCAGTCCTCGAGTCAGCACTGGATGTGTATGCAGCTTGCTGTTTTCAGATTCAGTCTGTAACCTCTAGACAAGGCATCACTAAATGGCGGGCCGTGACCCTGATGCTTTTCTAATAAATCAGAATAATTAATATACTGGTAATCTAGCGTGTTTTTTTAAAATGATTATTAATTTTGCATTTTCTCCTCGAGATCAGCATGACTGTAATAAACGTCTAGTCAGTAATTTGTGTAGAGTTTTTAAAAACTTTAAGTAACTGTTTATTCTCTAAATAACCAGAAGTGCTAAAATAAACATCGACAAACACCTATTTAATGAGATCATTTGTGCCATTATTTGCCGTTAGCCTAGATAAATGTGTTTAAATACAGAATGGTGCATTTAAATATTTTTTTATCAAATTACACAGCCCTAGTGAGCAGAAACAAAAGTTTCCTCTTTGGAAATGATCTAACCTCCGTTCCAGACGGTTTCCTCAGACCAGTCCAACTGATTCACAAGACAGACTGTCTGTTCCCTACTGCTTTCTTCTCACACTCCATCCCGGCTATTTCATAGCCTGACCAATAGGTGTCAGGGCTGTGTGAAGGATAGGACGGGTTCGGCATGTGCTGCCCACGTGAGGATGTGAGGATGCGGATGTGTGATGGCGGGGGATGTGTGGGAAGGTCACGTGCGTGGAGGAGATGACAGCAGGCCTGACCTACTTAGTTCTCGTTCATTCACACACACTTTCCCATATGCATTGTGTGTCTAGTGCATTACCAACAAATCTACTGCGCCGTGGATACAATAGTGGTGTTATTAGTCTTATTAATGCATTATTATAACAGAAGAGTTGGCCATTTTCTGAACTAATTCATAAACCACAATTTTTTTTATGGATTTCATATAGTTATCAGTGCAGGATTTGTGTATGTAGTGCATTAATTAATAATGTTATACTGTTTTGAATAGATAACCGATCTAGTCATTATGTTACTGCGAATGGTTATACATTGAGGTCTCTTGCAGTTTTTATGTCAGTCCTCTTGGTGGCGTATTTGGACTGTGCCAAGCATTTTGTTTTATGGGTGTGGGTGTATGAGTGTCTAGTGTGAGTCTGAGTCTCTTTGTCTGACTGAACGAATCCTCTTTGCGTGGTGTGACAGCTCAGACATGAAGCCATCTGGCATCAGCTTTACTAGGATTATTGTGTGTGTGTGTGTGTGTGTGTGTGTGTGTGTTTTGCATGTTTGTGGCAGGGTAAAGCATGCAGGGGGTCTGGGGCAGAAAGACATCAGCCTTACTTTATCATGTTTTATTATGCTTGTCTGTGTGTGTGTGTGTGTGAGGGAGAGATAAAGTAAGAGACATGAAACCCTAACCTTATTGTGTTCAAAGAGGAAATAATCAAAACCATCTGGGTAAAGCAGCAGCAACACCCGGGCTAATTTTACCCACTGCGCACACGCACAGATTGTGCACACACACACACACACACACACACACATATCTGTTCTGACTTCTGTTCTGACAAACTCTTAACTCTTGCCTATAACGCTACTTGTGTGTATATTTATACGCTGAAGTGGGTCAGTACACACTGGTGTTAATGTATTTACAAGTCCTGCTTCAGTTTCTTAATTATTCGTCCTTGTTTTTAGTACAGTCATTATACAGTAGTATGTGAATGACTAGAGTAGAATTTTATGGCATACATATAATAATCACAAACAAAATAAAAAGCTTTTCCTCAGTTCAAACATTTTGCCAATTTGTAGGTGCTTTTACAGGAATCATTTTAGTTCCAGAAATGTATTCGATTTGGTCCACGTGGAATTGAGATTCCTCCGGTAAGACTTCCTGACAGCTGCCGGGACAGAAATATAGTTGGTTTTCTGGAGCTGAAAGTGATGAAACAAAACTGTCCCTCAGAGAATAATAAGAATAATAAAAAAAACAACTATGCAAAGTGGTGTTTGCTTTCATTCCTAAAGCCTTTACATAGCAAGCTGGACTTGTCTCTGTTTATTTGTCAGTGTTAAGCCTGTAATGTGTTGTTAACCCTGTCTGAAAGCCCACACACTCACTTCCTGTTTATGTATCCATATAGATATGTGTGTGTTTGTCTTAAACGTGATAAGCCTGTCCTCAGCTGACATTCAGTTCATGATCTTAGCTTAATGAGGAGTGAAGGTGCTGTAAATGCAAGAGTGCTGTTAGTAATTAATAGAGGATTGTGTGTTTCCGTGTGTCTGCCCGTAATTAAAAGGATGTTTTGTTTGTGTTGGGTAGATGGCGATGAGACAGGAATCATGGACGGCCTGTTGGAGGCGCTGCAATCAGGAGCTGCTTTCAAGAGGAAGAGAGCACCACGGCAAGCAGGTAAAACCCACACACACACACCACCAGGCCTGAGCCGGAGCTCATCGCCTGCACTGAAGGATACATCGCCTACGTCATCTCACACTCGTATGATCTTTAATAATAATATGGTTTGTTAAATCACACAGAAACTGAATCTGTTTAAACTCTGGAAAGAGATCAGCGTTGAGCAATATCATCTGTACTGGAAGATTACATTTCTGTCTTTATGTTTGGTGTTAGGTGATTAATTTGATACCCACTTCTCTATACTTTGCAGAGTGCAGCTTGTGCAGTATTGATTAGTCGAGTGAGGTGGAAGGATGTGCATCAGATTCTTGTATTACAGTATTATATTTTTGACGCTGCATATAACATCCTACATTCATGCATCACACAGGTTCCTGACCATTTCTAACATATTACATACATCGGATATGAATAAAAATTCGCAGGGATTAAAATGGCAGTGAAACTTGTATAGGACTATAATTAAGAGGTGCCGTGCCAAAAACACTATCATTAAAATATTAATCACATTGTTCCGAATTCAGTTTAAGTTATCAGCTATCTTTTCGTCTCAGGCGGTTTCCTTCGCCTTCCTAGTGACATTAATGGTAAAAGCATTAACTGTTCACCTCTGTCTCAAACAGGATGTAGAAGCAGACAGGCTCAGATCAGTGCCCGTAATTATTTTTTTCTTCCCTGCAGATGTGAAAAGTTTGCAGGACTCTGAGTTAAAGCAGAGTGGTGTTAATAAACCTCTCTCTGTGGATTTTCTGTCCAACAGTTTTGTTACAAGTTTGGCTATAAAGCAAAAACATTAACATTTGATCAACCATGATGGTGTTTAAGAAGTAGCGGATTATTCATTATACTAATTATACAGGTCCACCTTTAGTTGCAAAGAAGCTTTAAACCTTCATGTCTTTTTGGAAACGTGACTTTCACTAGCTCAGGAATGAGTTAGAAGCATTGCTGCGTATTTCTCTGTTTATATGTGCGTTTGTGCCTGAGTTGTAACCGGATCTTTGACTGAAAGAATCCAGATGTGTAACCATGGCACGTGTTGAAATAACACCCCCCCCCCCCTCTTTTTCTCTCTCTCTCTCTCTCTCCCCCCCTCTCGCTCCCTGTTTTCTCCTTCTCAAATTCCTTGTCTCCACTTTGCCTTTTGCTTTGGCACAGCTGCTTTCTGGGCTCCTTTTACACCGTCTTCTGAGAATCGCAGTCTCCTAAAAAAGAGGAGAGACTATGAGGAATGAGCAGGGGTTGTGTTGTTATATGACTGTGCTGAATTCCAGGCTGTTCACCACAAGTCAGTAAGATTAGCGCTGTAGCTGCATGTCTCCTCCAGAGCTTCTGATTAGCTTCACAACGATGCTAAAACACAAACAATGGAAAGCACGCAGTGACGTACATGCTAGAGTGACGCAAAACAACTCCACTAGCACAACAGTCACAAGACAGTTAGGATTCGAGTTTAAGTGCTTAATATTGTTGTTTTGCTCCGGAGTATATTATGGTGACTACTTTAAGTCTTCTTAGTATTTGCTTAGAATATGAGACTTTAATTAAAGAATCGAGTGAGGACATGATGAGGAACAAAATATACAGTGTATAAACACTGCATGGCAATAAACAAGAATAAAATGAATACTTTACATAATAATTTACATTATTGCTCACCTTATGCTGTGTAGTTTTTGTTTGATAATATTTACAAATGTTATACTTTCTACAAACAGCCTTCACTTTACAGCCTAGACAATAACTTTATAATTTTCTTGGTACACGTCTAATTACGTACTTGCCACTGCTTACTTACTACATCAGTGTAATGACAACCTGCTATGCGACTACACAAATAAGCACGACTGCTTTATAGCATTTGGTCCACTCCGTATTTCCAAATAACCGATAACATCTTTATAATTCCCAGATGTTTACTCATGTAGATTTAATGTTTTTAAAAAAAAAAGCGTTCCCAATATGATTGCACAGTTTCCTCAGCTTCTATTGCTATATCACTAACCTTTGTGCTATAACTGGTTTGACCTCTGATCCCTTTCTTTTTTCATCCAAGACAGACTTTGCAGAAGCTGGTACAAAAGCTGTTGCTGATTGCGTTTAGTTTTTTAAGAACTAGCTTGTAAATTCACCCCCAAAAAAACACATTTTGCCTTTGATTACAAGAACTTCTTTCACCATCCAGTGTGTATTAACAGCACAGTGATGGTTATGTAGCTATAATTCAGTTTGCTGCCGGTTCCTGAGATCATAAATTTTACTTGCGTGAATATACTATTATCCAAACCAGCACGAAATTGCTGGAGACAAACACATTTTGCATGGTGAGAACCATCCCTTTTGCGCTGAAAGTGGCAGGAACTGTTCGAGGTTAGACACCGGAATAAACACGCTGTCCCTGAAAAAGAACTGTAAGTGTGTAATTGCCTATTGTGGCTATTTTTAAGAAGGTGTGGAAGTGTGACTAAGGGTAGTTGCTTAAATACAGCTTTTCCCCCTATATGAGACTCTCTCTCTCTCTCTCTCTCTCTCTCTCTTTATTCACTAGCATACATCCTTTGTGTGTGTTTGTGTGTTACTGAAGGTGACTCATAGTTATCCATATTTTTAGCCCTGGTGAGGAGATGACAGAACCACTTCCTGTTACCCTGGTAACTAAAACTCCTCTGACTCACTTGACCATGCGTCACTGACTATACACACACAAACACACAAACACACGCGACCCCAACACCACATGCAAAATAAACCCAAAACAAACACCGCCTCACTCAGAAGTTTGAGATTTCGGGCATTCCCAGTGAACTCCACCCTTCAGCATGACTCCCATTTACCGAGCACTGTGTGTAACTCCTACATTCCATCACATACACACACACACACAGCACACGATCACACACATGTACACGTCTGTTCCCGCAGTCAAAACTTTGGATGCATCCGCTCATAGAATATTTTTTAATAATAATGAAAGACATAAAGACATAAACAATAAATGACTGTAATTATTTTAAATCAGACGTTTCTATCTACGACACACCGCATCATTTTCCTGATTATGAATTCTGCACTTTTGGCATCTCCTCCAGCTTCACCCACAAAGATTTTCTTAAAATTCCCAACTACGCCAGTGTTTCACTGCTTCTCCTGTTATAAATGAAATCTACTAATTTGGGGAAAAATAAAGCTAACCAGTTAGAAAATATGCTTACAAATGCAGTGACCCTCACTTTTTACATTTGTTACAATCAAATCTACTTGGGAAAAAAAAATCTATATTTGGTCTGGTGTGTCCAAGGTTTTTTTTTTTCCGAGTGGTCGTGTAAATACACATTCCCACATGCCAGCCTCACCCACAGTGAGTCTATAAACCACATGTTCAACCTATGCAGGAGTACATTTGTTCAGACACACACACACTCCCACTTGTGGCTGACTCAGTAGACACTCAATGAATAGAGGGAGACTGCAGGCATGTCGAAGGGAGTCTAATGAACTTTAACCTCTCACTCCTGACCCAGAGTGGTGACGGAGAAACCAATCAAAAGGAAGACCCTCAGCAGCTGCTCAGCTCCTCTCTCTCTCTCTCTCTCTCTCTCTCTCTCACACACACACACACACACACACACACACACACACACACACACACACACACACAGACACACACACAATGCTTAAACGCAGGCCAACACCACAGACATTTTGTTGGAGGGGGAGGTGCTAGCCGCACATGCCGCATTCCCACTGCTGCCATTTTAATGCTACATTTTTATTTTCACTATAACATGGACTAGAGCTGCTGAAACATTGTTCCTTTAAAGAAAAAGCACAGTTTTGCCGTTTCACTGACCACTCCAGCCACAGCAAATGTTTTTTTTTTCCCTGAAAATGTTACAAAAGCAGATTTTATAAAATCGGCATTTCCACACACTACAACAGTATGACACATGGATCATGTCATGCTCTACAAATCGTATAACCTGAGTCTGTCAAGATCCTACACAGTATATACCATATATAGAAATTGTCCACCATTTATAGTGCTGGCTGTGGACCAGTTTTACCTTTTAGGGTCACTGCTATCCTCAGACTCTTGTTCTCTACCTGCAGCGCTAAGCACTTTTAGGCGTGCTGTGTAAAACAGCTCCATCAGAGGTTTCAATAAATGTCTTGGCTCATTTCTATTTGAGAAATATAGTACAGCTAGCACTCTGTGAAGTCTATTGGTGTCGGCATCACACTGAGAGTGAGAAAGAAGAGATGAAACTACACACCGCAGGCCTTTATATAGCCATGCACATTTCCAGATTTATCTATAAAAATTTGAGCACAAAGCAGGAAAGCTGATCCTGTTTAAAAAATATAAAAAAAACATCAAAAAGATACATTTAGCTGTCAGCTTTGCAGTTCTTTTTAAATAAAATAATAATGTGCATCTTTTATGTGGCTATAACTTATAGTCCAAACTCTTTATATGCCTCTGATTATTGTAGTTATATTGTCTATGTCTAACAATGGTCCCAGGGAGTGAACTGCTGCTAATCATAGAAAAAAAAACTCTCTTTGAACTCGAGAAATGTGATCTCATTTCATATTTTCATAGACTCTAAATACGAATTAGCTAACATTCTGCTTATGATTGTTGTCTAATGTTAAGAGTGAAGACAGTAAAAGGGACTTTTTCCTTTTCTAATGTCACCAACTTGCCGATCCCTCAGTAATGAGTGGGTGCTGCCAATCAGGAGAAGGGTGTGTTTTGTCTGCAAACTTGCACAACTTTTATAAAAGGCTACACTTCTGCCCATGTGGGCTTGCCTGCATTTATTTTCGTCTCTGTCGTATAGGCTACACACATCTGCCAGGTCACGACCTACCACACAAAGAGCCCAACATGATCCTACCACCAATGACTGGGCACACACACACCACGTCACAAAGGAGAAGTCACACACACGCTTCTGCTGTAAAAGGCTAACACTCAAAGAACAAAGACCAATATGGCCCCTACACAAAGCACTTTCAGCAACCAATATTTTCATTCATTATCTCTCTCTCTCTCTCTCTCTCTCTCTCTCTATTTCACTCTCTCTATTATACAGCTATGTGTATAATTCCAGTAGAGCCTAAAATCAGCTCTCAGTATAATTCAGCACACCAACAAGCCACCCCCACAAACACACACAACCACTCACTTGCCCCCTTAGTTCTTTACACACCCTGTGTTGCCATGTTTAGCTATAAGCAAAGTGAGCATCCAGCCCAGAACTCTGTTTCTGTTTTGCTTAGTTAACACATCTCCCCTGCCGCCTCTAGGTGGAGCTAACCGCCCCACACAACTGAACAGAAGGTTTTGATTAAACCCTCATTAGTGTTATAAAGTTTACTTGAATACACATGGATATAGTCCTATTGGTTTGAACTCATCACTGATTCCACAACAAGCTTTTCTTACACCATGATGTCTATTTAAAAACCTCATACTTTTCCTCCCACGTGCCATCACACCAACACGTCTACTCTGGGTACTGTAGCTCAGTGGTTAAGGCATTGGACTACGGTTCGGAAGATCCCAGGTTCAAACCCCACAACCACCAAGTTGCC
>JAQMYL010000012.1:11624511-11638513 GCA_030014365.1 Clarias pachynema | reverse complement strand
CTCAGATGTATAATGAGATAAAAATGTAAGTCGCTCTGGATAAGAGCGTCTGCCAAATGCCTAAATGTAAATGTACTCTACCAAGCAAAAGCTCACACACATGCTCATAGAAGGGCTTCGAGTCTTTTTAGTGTGCATTTTAGAGTTAAAAAATTAAGACATTAACACTTAGTAATGTGAGATTTTGTGCAGTAATTCAAAATGTATTAAACAACCTTTGTACACTTTAGGCTTCTTCTCAACATAACTACAGTATATGAGGAGCTGCAGCCAGGGCGATTGACTTGAACCTAGATAGGCCAAGATCATCTGTGATTTTACGTAAAATCTCCTTCTTTGGGGAAATTTTAACCATTTTATAAAACTAAGCTTTTAGGAAAGGGTACCTTAATGCTGAACTGAATAGTTACTGATCCTTAGCTTCCTTTTGTAACTATTTTAATGAGGAAACACACTGTAGTAAGGCTCTGTATTATAAATCTATAAAATTCCCCCCACCAAAGAGGCAACTGAAGGTGATGATAATAACAATGATAATAATAATGATAATAATAATAATAATAATAAAATAGATTAATTGGCATTAATATCAGTGTCTACAGTGCCTGCCCAACAAAAGTGTAAAACACACTAATATTTATTTCTTTTGGTTTTCAAGTACATTCAAGTCATCAGCTGACTTTATTTAATGCGACTTAACTTTCTCAGCCTAGACCTGACCAACTGAAGCAACCTCAGCTCATAACACTGCCTCCAGTGGTCACTGTGCATGATGGGGATAAATCTCTATAGTTGTTTTCTTTGCCTCATATAATCCAGTAGTTTCACTTTGAAATGCTGACGTTTTAGCCAGGCAGTGTATATCTCTGAGGCTTTTATGAAATTGTCTTTGGATTTAGGGTTCAAACTTTTCCACTGCCATTTGTTTTATGTGGTTATATTCTTAAATAATCATAAGGTTTACATGATTACATTTCATAATATGCAGTTTACTTTTGTTAGAGGTCTATTAAAAATACAGTAACGTTAACAGTAATTGCATAAAAGTTTTTTTTTATTTTATTTTTTTATTGCGTTCCACTTTGCAACAATGACAAGAGGATATACAGTAGGTTTTGACAGGATCAGTTCATAGCCAGGGTTGTTTCAGAATAGTCCGAGTCATTGTCTTTGTTGCTAAAAACACATACTGTGTATGTGTTATTTGTTTTCTAGACACGCTTGGTTAAAAATTTGAACACCGGTTGTATTAAGTATGTTTATAGAGCATCAGAGTAGACAGTTACAGAACCCTTCAAAGTCTATGAGGCGTATATACACAACAGAGGTTTAAAGTTGTCCCTCATCCCAGCAGAGCGGCACGTTCTGCACACGGGTATAACCATTTCATATGGCTCAGGGAATCTGGACAGTGGTTGCCAAACCTGATGGGCCACCTGAGTTTTTTACATTTTTAATAGTCAATTTAAAAATCAGAAACCATTATCTTTCACTCTGTTTTTGTTTAGCAGTATCTTTTAAATCAAAATTTAATAAAAAAAAAAATCTTTACAATTTTTTATTTAATCAAGCATTGCTGTGTATTGTAGTGGAAATAGAGTTTATCTAACTCTCCCCTTTTTTGTTGTTGTTTTTCAAACCAAGTGGAAATGACAAATAATCCGAGGGAACTGAGAGTTAAACAAACATTTCAGCTGCTCTTAATCTCCCATTTCCAGTGCTAAAAGTCATTTCCTTGTGTCACTGCTGTTACTGTGCACACACTTACGTAGCAGTGTGTTTGTTTATAAAGCATGCCGTAATAGAGACTTTTTTTTTGTTTTTTTGAAAGACCCATATAGCCTGCTTTTCTAGTCGCTCTCATCCATTATAACTCTGTTTAGAGTCTTGGTCTGTAAAAATGTAGACTGTAGACCAAGGACCTCAAATCATTTGCTAGTAAATATACCAGATGTTTTGTTTAGGATTGAAAAAGAAAAATATATTATAAAAATATAATAATAAAAATAAGAGCAGCAAAATCATTAAATATTATATTCTATAAATATTTATTTCTTTTAAGCTTTTTGTGGTTTAAGAGAAAGGCTGTTATTCTGAGGCACAATTGTACCATTAAGTAATGTATATATTTTTGTAGTTCATATGTAGTTTTTCTTGAAAAAAAAAAAAAAAAAGTCTCATAAATGTAAAAATACAAATATAAAATTTGTTGTTGGTCTTTTGGCTCCATTCAGCAATGGGTTGCCAAGGGGGTTTGGCCATTTGTTGGGAATCGAACCTGGGCCTTCTGCATGGCAGGCGAGAAACCTACCACTAAGCCAACAGTGCCCATGTTACATAAAATGTATATGAATATTTTTTTATTTAGAGCTTATGTTTAGTGTTCATTTATTGAACCTTTCTAAAACCTGTATATTAGTTTATCACTTTTAATAATTGTAGGTAAATAAGTTCAAAAGAAAGAAACAATGGGTAGAAAATGGTTAACTATAGATTGGTCATAGTGATGACCTTCATGAATATAGCATTTAGGAACATGTTCAGTTTGGGGACCATACAGCTAAGAAAGAAGGAGAAGGAAAAACAGTGAGGAAATATCTACAATGCATGCAGATTAGAAATGTCTAGAACATGATTGAACATTATTGATCCTAAGACTGCTGTGCCTCTGGGACTCAGAGATGGTCATGTTCTCCTTTCACACAGAACACCATGACTTCACGAGTAGCTCTGCTCATATGTTCAGCTCTGATTTTCTCAAGTTTCTTCTCATTTTTCCCTCTTTTTTGTTTGTTCCTTTTTCTTATTTGTCTTTCATGTTCTTTTATCATTCGCATATCCCGTAACTGCTATTTTGCTTCCCCAACAGACTCAGTGCTGTCTTTGTCCCAGCTCATATTGGACACCTGCTCGGTAACGTGTGTGTACCTGTGTGTGTGTGTGTCGAGAGCATGTCGTTTTCATACAGTGCTGTGTTCATCACAGCTGCTATTTGCTTAGTGAACCATGTGGCCTAGTGATATCAGTGGCAGTTTGGGTGTGTGCGTATGTGTACACCAGCCAGCCATTGATTTTCATCCATGGTTTACTTTGCATAGGGTTGTGTGTGTGTGTGTGTGTGACTCTCTTGCATGTAATTAACAGAATTCTGTAGTAAACATCATGCAGGACCTGTTCTGTGAAGTAAAAACAGGACCAGGTGATTTTAAACCATATTGAACTGGGCTCTCCATGGACATCATGTTTGCAGTACTGTAACTGAGACCAGTCTAATACAGTCATGAAAGAACATAACTGAGATGGTTTTCGAAGTTTAAATCACTGTATGAGCATTAAGGCTTTAAGATATAGTGCGGTATGTGTAGAAAGGAAGTAACACTCGAGGCAGTCGTCATTAATGAATCCAGCACTTGTAGTTTCCTGATCTGCCTGCAGCCATGTTGATTTTGAATGAGCTCTAACACAAAAAAAGGAAATAGAAACTGTTAGGATTTCATCTTTACAATATTTCCATTCATTCTAGGGACCTGTATAAACACGTTCCAGCATCTGCATGTGGTTATTGTACCTGCTGGTTTTCAGCACAAGTGTGATGTTGATGAGTTGCTGTTCTTTGGCATGTTTAAACTAGATTCTGTTTTAACTAACAAGCACTGTTTGACTTTTAGCGTTTTCATAGCTTCTTTAGTTATACTGCTGTAAGTAATGTAAAGCATGACGTGACTAATGAAGTTTACAATTCAGCCAATTCAACTTACCTACAAAGAGATACAAACTATTCTGTTTCGCACAGTTTATTTGCAGGTCAGGAATGATAGAGTGTACAATAAAATATTTTTACCATCATACTTTCATTTTCACTCATATTATTAGTTATATACATCACATAGTTTCACTAACAGTTATTTTATCAGAGTTAATCCCAATGAGCCTGTGATCTCGTGACCTTATACCTAAAATAGGAAATTGGTGGCTAATAAGCACTAAATACAAACGTGCATTTACTTCATACTGTATGTACTTCATGCATATCGCTGAGTTTATAATCATGATAGTTCGTATGGATGTGAATCACCATGGACTTCCCGAAACTATATTATTATAATCTGTAGAAGCCGATTCAATTTTATTGCGATTCTGTAAGTATCATGATTTTATAAACAATTTTATAAACAAACTAGGCAAATAATTTGCTCCTTTCACACAAGATGCTGTTCTGTGTGAATAGTTTAGAGCGCACCACCTGCAGAATTATAGAGGACCGGCAACGTTTTATTGGTTAAAATGCAAACGTAAATAAACTTAAAATGGATTTTTTTTTAAATCTAATTGGGTGTCAGTGTAATGATACATGAATCGCCACACAAAAGAATCGCAATAAATAACTGAATTTGATTTTTTTTCCCCTCCCTTCTCTAAAAGTCTTTAAACAGCTTATCTAGTGATGAACTTTTCTTATTTAAAGCCGAATGACTATAAATCGTAACCATTTATGAACTTTTCTTATTTAAAGCCGAATTACTATACTAATCATAACCATTTGTGCATTACAACACAAATGCAACTAAATAGAGTGACAAAATACGTTCGGAGTTACATTATAAATGCAGTCTTGCTAAGAGTGATGGTCTTATAAAGCTAAACCTTTCAAGAAGTTTGACTGATTGTTTACCATTTCTATTTATCTTTCGGTTTTGTCCAGGAAATCGGAGAGGAGCTGGCCATGCAGTGACAAACATTCTCGCCAAAGAGCTGCTGCAGGAAGAAGCCAAGCCCAACATCACAGCCAAGAAGACCCGAACAGACAACGACAGCAAGAAGGCGGAGTCTCCAGACGACACAGGTTCGCTAGAGGAACTCTTGGACGATGGCCCTCGACGATCTCATTAGAAGCTTCCTGTAGTGACCTGCCCTGTCCTGCTTAAGGAGACAGCGGGTTGGACGTAGTTTGGGGGCCAAATATGACGGCAGGTCTTTCTCTGACCCACAGCCCCGTATAAGACTTCATGGCTCGCCACTTTCCAATTTTTCCTGTAGAGGAGTGGCTCATTGGCTCCACCCCTGACTGGAGCTTAGGGTGTGCTACCACCACAACTGCCCTCATCCACTGCCCTGGTTTTCCAACAGTTCTTCACGTATTTCATTTATCTGTACTTTTTGAAGGGAAAAATCGGATCAACCCAAAGATCTGTTCACACATAACATGATGCATCTTTCTGCAGTTATATATCGTTTCTTGTTACTTTTAGTGATTTTTCAGTACTTTGCATCTATACACAGAAATTCATTTTTTGTTGTTGTTTTTTTCCTTTCCCTGGAGCCAAGTGTAGCTACTATGCAAAAACATACTGTATACGGAGTGTTAAATAAAATTTAAAAATTAATAAAGTGCCAACAAATAGCTTAGAAATGTACTTACCAGCAAATTGTTCAAAGAGTGTGCCTTAAGTGGAGTAGAAACCAAACACAGGTAGGCATGAGAGAGAGAGAGTGTGTGTGTGTGTTAGTGTTGTGTGTTAGTTAAATTAAAGGTCTGGTACCTCATAGTGAGACTATTTTTCCCTGACAGATCTGCTGGTTTTTTCTTTAGAAAGCTCTAACTTCTCGCTATACAGAGTGTTTACGCACTGCTTTGTTTAATTAATGAACTGCATCAACTGTAGTCAACATTCTCAGTTCTTTTTTGCGTACGTCTAAGCGATATGTACCGAATTTCCCGCATACTTGATCGCTGCCGAGAAACTTCTGCGCCTGTTATCCTGTCCGCGTTTGATTTAAGACAGATTTTGAGTTTGCCTCGCCAGATGAACAAACAGTTCATCTGCTGCATGTGTGGAAATCCATAGCTGTCAGGACAAAAAGAGAATCAGTAGATTACTTTAGTCACGTCTCTCTCAGTTCTCAGAAACATAACCGAAGTTCAATGTTTTTTTGCTGGAAATGACAAACGTTTTAGCGAAATGTTTCTTGCTGTCTCACTGCTCTTACACTTACCAACAATTATACTGTTTGCTGGAACAATATACACTTGTTTGTTTGTTTTTTCTTTACTAGACATTTTTGTCCTGAATGTACAGTAACATCATCTCCATTGGTCTTGAGACACTGGACACATGCTTGTTGACTGCAAGGCATCAGTGTATGACGCCATGCTTATATCCTGAGCAGATGAGCTTTCTGTTTAATCCTGATAAGGAGTTTTTCTAGACAAGTATTTCCTACTGCATGGATGACTGTAGAACGTGTGTGAGGGTTATTTAGTAAACCATGGAGCTTGTGTGAGAAGCACTTTTCAAATCAATTGAGGAAGATTTAGCCATAGAACTGATTCTCACATGCTCACCATGGATTTCACTTGCCTGCCATTTGTACCAGAGAATTACTTGTGTATGTGTGTAGAAATGATAGAGCAATAAAAGAAAAGGTGGGGAAATGGTAGTTTTAAGTTCGTTTACACCTCACAGATCAGATTTCAAGACATTTATTTTTAAGCTTTGAATTTGCAGTTTTTTCGTAAGCTCACCGTAAATGAAAAATGGCTCACTATATATTAATATCATAAATAAATCCACACACAGTAAGTTAAAGCTTTTTTTTTTCTTCTTCATTTGGATGGGCAGAGTTTTCCAGAGCTCTCTGGAAGCCAAACCTCGGTTCTAACTTTAGGTCACTGCTGGATGAATCAGAGCCTCACGTGGCATTTACTGAACATTTCTGTTCAAGTATGGGAACTGATTGATTAATGTAGATGCTGGACAGCATCATTACATCACTGGATTGAGAAAAATACAACACGTAGTCTTTTTTTTTTCCATTTTATGGACAGATTTTTTTTTCTATATAAAATTTTATTGATTGTTTTATTTTTAAGAATAATGTAAGTAGAAATGCACTTGGTATTGTGTGTGTATATTGTATTGTCTTTAAAGAAACGAATGCTTCCAATTCTGTTCAATCCTTGCCATTAAAAAATACTTTAGTACTATCACACTTTGGTGCTTGTGTTTGTGAGACGGTGTGTGTGACTCTGTGTAATGTCAGTACCTAACTTTAACGCGAGCATGACATGATTATACGTCCTTGAAATCCTTCATATTATCAAATACCTTAATATTTGGAAAGGATGAGCATTTACATTTGCTCTTAGCAGCAATAAGTTCTGATGTGCGAGTTCTCTGGATTGTAACTTTCACAGCACTGCTTCAAAACTAATATTTTAGCTGCTGTACGATTTGTTTTGAACATGAACTTACTACAATTATGATAAATATATCACAAGCAAGTGCTGTTGTGCTGGTTATCAGCACGGCTGTGATGACTTTGGCATTCGGGCTGCACTCTTGTGCATGTTTATTATTTGTTTCTTTATTTAGACAGTTAATTTGCTCTGCCAGGACATATCCTGCTGTAATTAATGGAGCATTCTTTCTTGGAGAGTTTGCAAGATCTTCTGCTCTTGTGACATGACCCCATTGCAAAATTCATTATCCATTACATGTCCACATTATTACAGTTAAAAATAACTCTTTAGTATCTTTCAAACCCCTCCATCGCTGAGCCTCTTGTGATTAACAGTGCCTGAAGAACGCAGTAATGGGGCATTTTAGCTGACACTGGAGTTACAGTTCTGCTACTTTCTGCTACAGAGCTCATTATATTTTAGTTTTTCTGATTAGAACGTCTTTTGGGGTGAATTTCTATATTTATTCTTTAAAAGGGACCAATTATATAAAATTCACTTTTTTTGTCATTTTTATACAGATCTCCAGTGTGAGAGTAAAAAATAATAATAATTAAAAAAGTGAGAAATGAACATTTCCTGCTTCCTGTCTCTTAATCCATTATGCTCATTAGCTCTGCTAAGTATCTCATTTACATAGAACAGTGAAGAAAAGCAAGTTATAAAAAATGCATTATCTTAAGAGTATTTCAGCTGAAGTATTAACAAACTTTTTGGAGCTAATAGTTTTTCATAATCTTGATCCTACAGTTTTTTTAAATAGAGTTCTTTATTACTGCACAGAAGAGGATTAGGGCCGACATAAAACCTTTTTGAGTTCTTTTCCCTCCTCAGAATTCCGACAATCTTCAATTGATTCTAATTGTTCAAAGATGCTGATTTATTTTCCATATCATCGTCCCTCAGGGTAGTGCTGACTGGAGATGTTTCATGAATATGCTTCGATACAGCACTCTGTGAACAGCTCGTCCTTTCAGTAATGACCTTGTGTGTCTTATCCTCCTTATGGAGGGTGTTGATGATCATCCGTGCAACTGTCAAGTCAGCTGTCTGCCCTATAATTGTGTGTAATGTGTACTGTGAGATACAGTGTATTTATACTGTATGAATAGTAGTTTACAGGAAATGAAATATTCAAATATTGATTTTCATGAACTGTAAGCTGTAAAATTTGAAATAAAATAAAAAAAGCTTGAAGTATTTCACTTTATATGTAATAGTAATTACTAAGGTCGGCTTAGTGGTTACCTTCAGGGTCCGTGTTTGTTTCTCAGCCAGGTTGGATTCCCGTCTGTGTGTGTGTGTGGAGTTTGCATGTTCTCCCCGTGCTTGGTGGTTTTCCTCCGGGTACTCCAGTTTCCTCCCACAGTCCAAAGACCTGCAGATCAGGCTAATTGGTGTTCCCCAATTGCCTGTAGTGTGTGTATGTGTACCCTGCGATAGATTGGCACCACCTTGTGCCCCAATTCTCCTGGGATAGGCTCCAGGCCCCCCGCGACCCTGTATACAGGATAAAGCGGTATAGACGATGAGTGTGTGAGATTACAATACGAGTTTCACTTTTTTAATTACATTTTTTTTTTTTTTTACTTTTCTAAAAAAAAAATTCAGATATGCTGTATATTGATCATTGAACTACAAATAAAACTCGTTATTTTTCATTCCTGCTGATTAAAACATGTGCTAAACATATTCAACGCTACAGTCAGTGTGTGCACACGTACTGTTTTAAGGTTAGTTCAACTAAAGGCTGCTGTTTAAGTATTTCCCATCTGAAGGCGACGTGGCTAGGATGAAGCTCATGCACGATTCGTTTTATTTTTTTCTCCTGCCTTATGTAACTAATCAGCTAAATAATCCTGCCTTGCTGTGATTGCGGAGGTGTATTAGAATTTTGAGGACATGAGATTGTGCTCCGTCACCAGGCTTTCAAACCAATGATGAGAAATTGTCTTCTGCTACTCGTGTCCTGGTTTGCATAGCCAGACCCAGAGAGGTCTCATGACTTTGATTCTGATCGTAATCCCGCTGTATGTTGCTATTCAGTACTGAAGGACATGATAAATGATCTGAGAGTGATTTCAGTTGCTTTAGTTAAATACAAGTTTACTGCTGACATACAGTATTGTGTGTGTTTGAGGTCTAGCAGGGGGTCGACCAGGTAAGTAGTAAAAACAGCACATGACAGGAGGGAAACGAGGAAGTAAGAAGCCCAGATCTAGAGAACAAAAGGGAGGAGGAGAGAAAAAGGAAACGACTTCAATGGACAGTCATAATGAAACTATTACTGTAGCTCGTTTACTGAAAAGAAGGCAAAGGATGAAAGCGTCTGTGTGAGTTCCTTCATTCAACACAACCACAACAGCTGTGTGTGTGTCTGGATGTGCCACAAGGACACAGGAAGATCTGACCATTGTGTATTTATGGGGACATTTGATGGGTCTGTTTTTGTTTTTGCCTATTAAAATGCTTTGTTTTAGTTATCCAGGTTGTGTTTATGTAGTTATAGTATTAGTACATGCCATATGAATAGATATGTCAATGGAAGGTCCTCACAATGAGTCTGTATGAATGTTTGTGAACATAAAATGTGCATGTTAGTCGAATATATCATTGAATTTCACCATTGTAGGGATGGATTAATGAATTTAAAAAAAAAGTTTTTGTAATGAATTTATCATTGCTTATTATTGTCTACAAGTCAAATCTTTGTACCTTTTCTCTATCCCCTTATTATCAGTAATCTAATCTCTCTCCCTGGTTGTTTGTGTCGACCGCGTCGTGACCAGATGCCACTGTAAAGGACACGCTGATATACTAATGAGCTTACACACATGACCAATCACAGGCCAGGCTTCCAGTTCCCATGCGGGCTGATTGGCCGTCTTTGTGCCCTTGTGGTTTCCAGGTATCCTGTTGAGTGGTGGAGAATATTTCACAGAGGGAGGAAGAGAGAGAAATGCCTAATGCTGGGTCCGTGTGCATTTAATTTATAACCTGGTGTCTATGTAAACGTTTTTTTTTTTAAAAATCCACATTGTTGACCTCTATTAATCTGAAGTTCCTTTAAGAAAAGGTGAAAGTCCTCCCTTTTATCCAAGGTTTTGAACTTCTTATGTCCCTCCCTCTCTTTCTCTCCGTTATTCTTACTTGCTGGAGCCTGAAAATAAAGTAGGCTGATGAATGTGGTGGTCACTTTTCACAGCTTGAGTCCACTTTTTTTTTTCCCCCTTGGAATTTCTCCTTCAAAAGTCTGAGTCAAGAGAAATAATTATCTATAGAGAGGAAAGGAAAGAGAAATAGTTTAAGAGAAGATCGTAGTGTTATAGTTATATATAGGCCGAAAAGTCTGGATGCACAGGAATAATTTCTTATATGTACTGTAATATGATATTTTTATTGTAATTTCATACCCAATATGGCTTTAAAACTAATAATAGAAGATCAAATAGAACTACCCTCTTATCTTCTTCTTTGAGGATCAACTGAAGTTGGAGGTAGTCTGTCAGAGGAAATCATCTCTGCATGTGACATCAGTTCTGATACATTAAGAAATGTTCAACATTCCTAAAGTGCCACAAAGTCAGCTCTTGACGTTGGCTCTACAGGACCTCTGGGTGTGTACAGTACTGTGGTGTCTGGCACCAGCACGTTATTGGCGGATCCTTGTACCCTCCCCTGTTCCCAAAGTTCCCTCTGACTCTGACGCTACCACACTCCCAGGATAATTGTAATAAATGATGTATGGATGGATATAACCTGATTTTAAAACATATATCGTACTATCCAGTAACGAATAAAACTAGTAATCTTTGCCATATTGCTGTGATGTTACAGAAATAAAACACTCATACATATACATACAATTACAGACAAATGATCAATTTCAGATTTTCTTTTCAGGTTTCATGGTGGGCTGCATTTTATCAAACACTGTTGATTATTTTCCTAAAACAGCACACTCATGGTACCAAACACTGTAGAACATTATCACCCCTGATGGCGTAGATTTTACCGTTGCTCTTTAGTCTGAAGCAGGGTATTTAATTGGTTAACACTGTCTTATTGTTTGGAATAGTTTCTTACTGAAAGGTGCTCTCAAGAGATAAATGTTAATCAATCAGTAATCCCTTTATTTGAGGTTTCTTTATGTCCTTTTCTTTGTGCAAAATATTTTGGAGAAAGAAAAAAAAACATTGAGAGAAATGTGTCAGTCTTTTCTATATTCTAGTTCTGAAGCCTTTCATCCTCATTAGCCTGAGGCTCTGTAATGTGAAGCTGTCTGTTCATCAGTCTCATTCTCTGATGTGTAGAAAAAGTGTGCTGTCATCTCGTCTGATTCACCGCAGTGTGTAAAAATGTCTTTTGTCCTTTTGTCTAATTTCGTGTCATGTTTCTGTCGCAAGACTGCCTCAGTGCTTAATTTGCTGTAATCTCCACCGTCACTCAGTTGCCGTACATAATACTGCCAGAAATAATACACTGTAGGTCATGGGTTACAAGTGTGCAGGTGTGTGTGTGTGTGTGGGTGTGTGTGTGTGTTTAGGTATTCTTGAGTGTCATCTCTGAACATTGATTAGTTGCCTGTACTTGATGTAACACATTTCACTTACATGCCACTCACTCCAGTGTTTATATCCTCAGGTGGATGTAAGCTGAGAAGAGCTCAAGTATTTTCATCCAACATTATACTTTGGCACCAGTAGGTGACTAGTCACCAGTATTTTATTTTATTTTATTTTATTATCTCTACTTTGTCTATTTTTGTTGCTTGTGGGTGTGCACTGCCCGGTGTTTTTTACTTCTGATCATAGACAATGGCATGAGATTACTGTGGGTGGTACCACATAGGAACCATAACGTTTGCTGTGAATAGTCTTCCTTGGATAGCCTAGGAGAGCGATTGTTAAGAACAGTTTTCCAGTGAAATCGACAACTTCAACGAAATAAACTGCAAATTTAAAATGATAATAAATTCCAAAATGCTCATAACTTCTGCTTAAAGCGTCTGGTTACACAATTGCACTTTTTGACTATAAAGTGTAGAAGAGAAATGATATATACTGTATAATTTATGCTATATATAATTTATAATTTCACTATCACCCACATCAACATGGCTTCCTTTTTGAGTCTTGAGTTTTCTCCCTTCCTTCCTTTCGTCATTTTCACTGTGTATCAAGATTTTTGAGACATCCTGTAGATTTGTCAGCTAATCGTAATAAGCAAGCCAGCTAATTGTACTCGCTTTGTATAATTTTCAGAAGCATCAGCAACCACTTGTACTTCCCTTACAAGCTCTGATTTTCTTTTGAATGTCTCTATACACATTTTTGAGAAGATAAAGTAAAAATTACAAATATAGTTTTATGTCTGAACAGTAAACAGAAACTGAACATAAAGTTGTCTGAATATTAATACAAGCTAGTATTATTATTTTTTTTGATTTGTTGCTTCACTAAATCATACTTATTTTCTGCGTAGAATTGAAAATAGTCTTAATTGAAATTTAAAACGAATTGCTTGTCAGGGAGTCAGACTGTCACTTCCTGCTGCTGTGAAATTGTGGCTAAGTGTCTCACACAGTTCTGGAAAATAAAGTCTGCTTGTAGAGTGAATGTTCTAATGTACACTACCGCCCAAAAGTTTGGGATGACTTGCAAATTTCTTTATTTTTGTTTAGTGATTTTTTTCCCCTCATTCTACAACAATACTGGGGATTTCAAAACTATGAAATAACACATATGGAATTAGGTAATTAAGTAACAACATCAACAGTCAGTTGTTATTTTAAGACACAGTGATCAGTCTTTCTGGAATAGTTCTTGTAAGAACAGTATTGTGTCAAGTGCATTTGCAAAACCCATCAAGCACCATAATGAAACTGTCTCTCATGAAGACCTTCCCAGGAAAGCGAGACCAAAACCTACCTCTGCTGCAGAGGAGAAGTTACCAGCCTCAAAAATCACAAATTAACAAACAGCACCTCAGATTAGAGCCGTTATGAAGGATTTAGGGAGCAAAAGTAGCAGATACGTCTCGATATCTACAGTTTGTGTATTTTGAACGCCTTCAGCATTGCTTTACAGTGTAGAAAGAAATAAAAATCAGGAACGACTATGGAGTTAGAAAGTGATCCCAAACTTTGAGCGGTAGTATATCTTTAGTACTTTGGTGATTAACCACTGAAAGCTATTTGAATGACACATTTTCCTGTATTACAAATATTATTTCCTGTATTTTATTCTCCATAAAAGCTGCGTTGGCATGCTTTCGTGTCTTTTCTAAGACCTTTATTGTTGGAGTGACAATTATTGATGGTATACGATAATCACCCTCCATTGTGAATAAAGTTTCAAGCTTTCAGTAATCTGTTGTACACTAGAGATGAAAACACTACAATACTCCATTATATCCCAAACTATAGTAGCATACAAGTGTTACAAACAATGTGAGGTTTTATTTAGTATGTTTTTATTACACAGCATGCACTCTGATCTATAACTTATAGCTTGGATTAGATTGTCAGACCGCGTAATTTGGCGTTACATCAGCAAACTGGATTTATTGGCATGCTAGGGGATTGTTCTGGATGTGAACCTTCAAGAGAAAAGACACTGAATGTTTCACTGTGTCTGACAGATTTTAGCTGGCTGACGTTATTCAGTGGGGAAAGATGACTCTTCTTCTTTGTCTTTCAGCTGTTCCCTTTCAGGGGTCGCCACAGCAAATCATCTGCCTCCATCTAACCCTATCCTCTGC
>JAQMYL010000012.1:11590485-11624411 GCA_030014365.1 Clarias pachynema | reverse complement strand
CTCACATCCTACCTGTGGTGCATAACCACTAACAACATTGAACATCACCCCTTCAATATCCAGCTTCAGACTCATCAACCTGTCTGATACTCTCTTCACCTCTAGAACATTCCTTACAAACTCCTCTTTCAGAATAACTCCTACTCCATTTCTTTCCTATCCACACCATGGTAAAACAATTTGAACCCTGCTCCTAAGCTTCTGGCCTTGCTACCTTTTCACCTGGTCTCCTGGACACACAGTATATCCACTTATCCTTATCCATATCAACCAACTCTTCCCTTCCCTGTCATGGTCCCAATATTCAAAGTCCCTACTATCACTCCTAAACTCTTGCCTTCCCTCTTCTCTCTCTGCTTTCGAACACGCCTTCCTCCTCTCCTTCTTCGACCAACAGTAGCCCAATCTCCACCGGCACCCTGTAGGTCAACAGCACCAGTGGCGGTCGTTGTTAACCCGGGCCACGACCGATCCGGTATGGAATTATATTTGTGATTCGCATCATTGATTTGGCAAATGTTTTTACGTCGGATGCCCTTCCTGACACAACCCTCTGCATTTATCCAGACTTGGGACTGGCATAAGAAGACACTGGATTGCGTATATTTTTGCTCAGTCTATTTCACTGCATTATGACAATGCTAAGACTGATCGCACTAAACCCCATCACTAGAATTATGGTGCTACTAACATGAATCATGCATATAGGACAATGAGACAGCCACAGGCGACCAGAAGAAAAAGTCTGACGTTGTATGTGTAGTATGCTTCTTGCAGTGAGGAATTTGTCTTTCTCAAGTGTCAAGCACAAAACTAACATTAGGATGTACGTACTTGGCTGATGTTTTTACACAAAGCAAGTTTTACAGTGTCTCAAGTAAAACTTGCTTTGTATAAAAACATCATCCAAGTACATACACCCTAATGCTAGTTTTGTGCTTGGTGACTGAAATTTTTGCTCAGAAATACCACATTAGCTGATATTTGAGACACTTTCTTGGTGTACAGCATGTATTTAGCTTCTATTAATAATTTCAGTAGTGTCTTCATGTGTGTATTTCTGGGTCTGTCTGGTTTTCTGGGAGCAGTGGTATAGGTCAGTTGAAGCAGGTTTATGTGAGTGTGAGGTTTACCGCTCAATGTGAGTGTGTGGATAGCTGACATGGAGGCAGGAAGAAGGACAGACGCTGATCTGCGTTATGGAGTCAGTAGTTGATTGACCTAATTTCTAGCCCTGAGTGTGTGGATGGTTATTATGTTGGGTCATAAATGTTATAAGAACTGGCAGTAGTAGTACATTACAACTGTAAATGTACTGGATGTCTGTGCAATTGGTTAATAAGTGTCATGTGGTCTCTCATGCTTTGGCCATAATTCGGTGACGAACTAATGAGATATTTGTTTCGACTTTATTCGATTCCAGTCACACTAAGGGAACCCTTCATGAAACAGTCTCAGTGTTCTGTTGTTCATTGTGCTATCTGACTCACTTCCGCTCAGGCTGCAGAGCGAGTGAATGAGGGGGTTGGAGACTGAGTAGTAGAGAGGATTAGATGAGTAAGAGATTATACCACTATCTTATGGAAAGGAAATGAAGTCTGCTGGACTTGAACACCTTCCTCTGTAACTGGATCTTGAACGTCCTGCTTGGCAACCCCATCTCTGGCAACACCACCATGACCCCTGGCATCCCTCAGGCCTGTGAGCTAAGTCCACTTCCTTTCAAGCTGCTGATTCAGATTTTTGCTGTGAAGCATATTTATAAATCTATCATGGAGAATAAGCTTAGGGAGAAGGGGTATTGGAGCAGCTTGAACACTGTTGTAGATGAAATAGTGTCTCTTAATGGAGATAAAAATGGAATTTACCTCAATACCACCAAAAATCCCAGAGATCCTTTAAAGAATAATTAGAGCACAACACATCCTATGATTATCACATGTACAGTATATGCAGTTTATATGCATTTCGTCAGGTTTATATACTATATGTTCTGGCTTAGGCTTTACTTTAGCTTATATATATATATATATAAATATATTAAACACAACAGGGTATGTTTGCTGGAAACCCCCATGTCTATATAATTACAGCTTGTTTTCTCATCTCACAATGGGTTGGGACATGCACTTATTAAGTCATAAAGCATTACAGAGTGTATTGTTACAGGACAAATAATCAACAGGGTGGTGTAACATGAGGGTTATTTCCTAACGCTAATTATTTGCCTTAAATCATCCTGAGGTTTGTTTCTCTTCTATCATAGCGATTAACCAATTAATGCAATTTTCACCCTATCTATTTTTAGATTCATATAATAATTCTGCACTGCCATCATCACTTACTTTAGAGTACTCACTAACAGTGCTTCTCTTTGTTCTTTCTTTTGAAGCTAATACAATAAAAATCCAGCACAAGACAAAGCACAACACCCTCTTCTGTCCTGAAGGCTCTCCTGATCAGAAAATGTCCTTCTTTATCTCTGACTGTTCAAAAAATGATGACACTGAGGAAAGGAGAAATCAGAGAGCAAAGTAATAAGACCAGTGACACAAAAGATGGTGAGGGTGATTTGTAGAGTCGATTAGTTACATTCACTTTAAGTGTGTGTGTTACATTCTTTGTGCATGACCTGTAAGAGAGAGGGAGAGGCATTTGGGGGAGAAATGGTGCTTCCCCTGAGCTTGTTGAAGTGTCACAGTAAAAAATAAAAAAAAAGCTCACAATGGGAGGCACAGAGCGCTAGATTTCTTGATCTTTTTTTTTTGCTTCTTTTTCCACTTTTTTTTTTTTTTAGACCACACACCCTTTCCACCTTTTTATTAGCCCTAATTCATTTGATGTTGATGAACAGTTCCAACAGCTATCTTCCAAGAACTGTGGTTGGAGAAATGAGTATGTGATGGAGAAGTAGATATATTTGTTTTTAAAAAATGATTCAAATAAATAAAAATACTACTACTACTACTACTACTACTACTACTAATAATAATAATAATAATAATAAAAGTAAAATCCTTCTTTTAAGGAAGCCATGCAAGAGGGAGTTGGAGAAGATTTTTTTCAGAAAGCTAAGCTTCCTTAAATCCCTAAAGTCCTGTAAGAATCTTACCAATCTTGCCCTTTCCCACAGAAGGTTTGAACAATCCCATACATTCCTGCAGAAAAAAAATGACAAATGCTATGGAAATGGAATTGGGGCTGGTCAAACGTTCTGTGTAAGTGGGAGGGATTGGTCAAGAATGCACAAATTTTTTGCATGAATGGTTGAGATATGGGAATAGGTTGGATTGTTCAAACCTTTTGCAGGAATGTGTGGCAATAGTCATAGAAGGATTGACTAATTTCGGCAATTAAATTGGCGATTTATGTGAATACTGTCTAAAATAAAATATTTCCAATGATGACTGTTCTAGTGTAAGTTTACTTCACTGTGCAACGCTCTGAAGTCTACCATGTGCACAGAAACATTAATAATTACTGCAGTATCTGTGTTTTTCCCCTAAAATTTTCAATAAGCCTATTTATTACCACTGGGGAATTTACACTCACTGTGTGTATCATCATGTAACATAGCGTCTGTATCAGATTCACAGTGGAGATAAACGACCAAAGAACTCCTCAGATTTCATGTCCATCTGTGGATTTTCATGTATTTCTATAAAACCACAAGCACATGGACATTTTTATAGTTGGAACAGAGTGAGATACAAATATTTCCAGTGATGAGTTGTGGAAGTGGATTCATGTGTGCTTTGTTGTTTCTGTGTCTCTTTGCCATGGTGACATGCCAGACATTTGCCTTTCAACGATGCTTCCTCACTAGTGGTGTGTGTCACAGTGAAGGAGTTATACTTCTATATTTTTCAAATGCACAACATCAGTGTGCCTCAATTATTCCTCAATTGATTAAATGTGGAATATATATTCAAATCCACATTAATAATCCATGTAGTCTCCAGTTTGTGATTACTGCGTACAAATAAAAGCAGAGAGAATGAGTTGACGAAGTGGAGAAACGTTCCTGGAATGTCCTTAGCGCCTAGCAGATTTCACACATTGTTCTTATTATAGGTTTCGCTCTGATCTCTGAGTTGCATGTTGTAGTGAAGGAAAGAAAAATGCCATCACTGTGAGTGTCTGGATTTCATTCAAATGTGCGAGGCTTCTCATGGACTGACTCTGTGACAAACCTTCTCACGACTCGTACACGTCACTGCACCCAATGTATTCTTTTCTAAACATACGGTAGAGGTTGGACGTTGTTTTTTTGTTATGAGGCCACAGGCTGTGTGTTTGTTTGGCAGGCTGAGGTTTGGGTGAGTCTCATCCAGCAGAGAAGGCTACAAGGGTGGTACTTATTTTAGGAATGACAGCCACGGTATGAGTTCAAATACGCGAAATATACAGGAAACTCCCATAATAACATGGCCGTGTATGCTCATTAAATCGATATGAAAATAGCATGATTAAAACCAGATCAGATCCTTTTTAACTATTCTGCAAAATCCGGAAAATTTATATCTAATCCTTCTGTAAACATTGTTGTAAATCTAAAATCAACGATCATCTGAATCAATGAAATGAAGGATTTTATGTTATGGAAAGAAATATAGACTAGAAAGTCTTTGCATTACACCTTCCCTGCATTTGCTAAAACTGCACTTGTATTTGTAGTGTATTATAAACATTTGTTCGACCATCCTGTTTGATCCATATACATACTTATAATGACAATTTATTGAACTTTTTATTTATATTCTACTGCTCGCAAACTTAAAGACCATTTAATTTGCTCCACTCTATTATTATTATTATTTTGTTATTTTAAGCATATCAACCAAAGTACTTAAAATATTTTTACATATGATACTGGAAGCAACAATTATAAAACATGCATATGAAATACATTTTTAAAAAAAATTTTTTTTACAGTTTATAAAGCTTGCTTTGTTCCCTGAAGAAAAAAGTAGTAGCTATGGCTATATGCAAAGTGGTTTAATGCCTCCGAATCTCCTTTTAGCAGCTGCAGGAGATCAGGACACCTGTCAACTGAGCTGAAGTGTGAACATGGCTGTCTCTCAAGTCAGCATGACTAACAATCTCTCTCTCTCTCTCTCTCTCTCTCTCTCTCTCCCTCCCTCCTCAGCATTTCGCTCCAACACTAATGATATACAGTTAAATATTAAGTCATTTGATAGAAATATAGAAAGAATAGATCTCTAATGTGTGTGTCTTTATGGTGCATTTTAAATAAAAAATGTAAATAATCTTTTTGAGTTGTGCTTAATGCTGATGATCAGACTTGTCTGGGCCACCCAGGGGGGTGTTTTCAGTTTTCCATCCAGGAAGAAGGAGAGAATTTTGTGCTTTCCTGTGTAGATAACATTCCTTTGCACTGTTGATTAGATTATGATTCTTCTTTTGGTTTAACTTTTTTTTCTTGGTAATCATCCATTCTATTTGTTTTTGCTCACTTTTTTGCCATGGTTAATATAGCTGTGGAGGTGTTTCTTCTTCTTCTTCTTATTATTATTAATAAACCAAAAGTTGCAAAACTCTAGATCAGATTATCGCTAAATATAACAAAGACATAACAGCAGCACTAAGGTCTTGCTATGTCATTTATAGATGCAAAAAATCTTCATTTTGAGGGAAAAACAGTTGCCTGTTATGTCTTTGTTATATTTAGCAATAAACAAAAAATAAATAAATAATTAAATAATTAAAACTCAGCAGCACTAAGGTCTTGCTATTTATAGATGTAAAAAAAAATCTTCATTTTGAGGGAAAAACAGTTGCCTGAGTTTAATTAATTAATTAATTAAATTAATTAATTAATTAATTTTTTTACCAACAACAAAACAAACAAAACAGTATTATAATTTTACCTTTATTTATAATTTTACATTTAATGTCTGTGTTTCCGCAAACTGGTGAAGCTTCATCAGTATTCTAAGCTCACAGCCGAGAAAACACGCTGACATTCTGGCAGAAGAAGCTAGGAGAGAGAGCCTTTCAGAAGCGAAGAATGAATCAAAAACAAGGCAAAAAGGGGCCTGAGTAAAAAGGGACAGTGTTTTAGTGAGCTGCTCCCTCCCTCTCTGCCGAGGGCTGCTGAGCATGCATAAATATCTGCCTGGAACAGTTAGCGTGAATAGCACAGCTTCTGCATGCTTTCAGACCAGCAGCAGGAAATAGCTCAGAGATTCAACACATATGCTAGCACAGTTAGCTGGTGAGGTTGAGTTTTAGAGCCCTGTAGTAAAAAAAAAAAAAGCTCTCTTCTACAAGGAGGAAATGTATTCTACAGAGGGAATTCATCACGTCAGTTTCAGAACTTCTCTTAATGTACGAAAAAAAAATCTGTTAAGTATTTCCACGAAGAATTTTAAAATTGTAACTAATTCGAAGTATTCATAATATAGAACAAGAACATTTGCTTATAAAATGATACAAATGTTTACATTGTGCTGATATTCAAAGTTTAATCATTTGTCTTATGATGTTTAACTCAACATTATATTAAAAAGTTATTTCTTACTGTGTATTTGTTTAACTAACCTGTGACCTTTCCGATGTTTTATTATTATTATTATAACATAATTTAAACACATTTAAAAACATAACTGCTTATTAGCTCATACAATGTCAAACACAGCATTTAATGAACGATTTATCCTTTTTTTTTAGTTTGTTGTCATGAGGACAAACACATGTTAATGAACAATGATGTTAGTTATAATTGTTTCACACACGCAGCATAACGCTTATCTTGTTCAGGGTCATGGGAGGCCTGGAGTCTATCTCAGGGAATTCAAGGTAATACAGTAGGTGGAGTGCACCATGGACTCTGTGCCAGCTCATCAGCAACACTCATTCACACACTACAGGCAATTTGGAAGGACAAATTGGCCTAATCTGCATGTCTTTGGACTAGAGTACCTGAAGGAAACCAACCAAGCATGCGGAGAACATGTAAACTCCACTCACACAGAAACAAGGTCAGAATCGAACACCCTGATATGTTAAACCCCTTGTTTATATATATATTTTTGTAGAATGTATTTAAATCTCTTGTTAGCAATGCTGGCACCTATGAATGTGTAAGACGATATTAGCTATTAGTCCATCCTTCTGGAAGAATTACATAAAGAAATAACATTTGCAATAAATCAAGTCATTATCAGGCAGTTAAATGAATATTTTTTACAACTGTTTATTTGAAATGTCAGTGTTCAGGAAATAAAACAGCAATATAAATATTAGCATATAAAATATGTGTAACACTGAGGAGCAGGTGGGAGTATTAGCGTTTTATAAGGACGATGTTAAAGTGGGTACAGAGCATTATGCCGTTGGCAGACACACACATAGATAATATTTATATCTGTTTCTTCATATAGACATTAAAAAGCAATCTTGCACATATGCATAATAGAAATCCCAAAAAGAAGCATGAATTGACAGAGAATTAGGAAGGATTTATTATTTACTCTGTGTCTATTTGTTTACATGTGATCAGAGAGGAGGAAGAGAAGGAGAGGAAAACACAAAAATATATGCACAAACGTCACAGGTTTCTAGACTACGTGTTTCACCTTTTTCAATGTTAATCTCTTTATTTACAAGTTGAGTTAGTCGGCCTTCTTGTGCTAAATAACTACTGCTGTAAGAGCAATGATTTGCATTATCATTTTCTTTATTCCTGTATTTATATATGTTTGCTTATTTGTTTATTTTTTCCATTTTACTACAAAACAACACTATGTAACACATTCCAGTAGTAAGCCTATGGTTCAGGCTCATATAAAGTCTTGTTGATTGTGGTTTATGTATGTTTCATTATCGGCTGTTATCTATTTACAACAAGTGATGTTACTGTTCACCGAATAAAGAATGGATGAAGAAATTAAAAAGCTGAAAAAAAGGAGGAAATAATCACATTTTGGTCATTAGAGCTATTTATGGACATATTATTCCCATTCTCATGTGATCTGATTGTGAATGGTCAGTGCTGATTACTTATTAGGAAAAACTTCATTACTATGTACAGCATAAAATAACTGATTTCTTCACGATAAGCATCTTTTTCATGCATAACTCTGCCAGAACAAAATGCCTCAACATTCAATTCACAGGAATAAAGATTTGTGGGTTATGGGGCAGGAATTTCTCTCTGTTTGAGAACATCATTTGAGTCATATTTTGTCTCTGGAAATGTAATTGAAAGGAGTCCCCTAATAAGCACAATGCACGCACAAATTTCAAGTTCATCCTTTTTTTTCTTTTCTTTTTTTTTTAAAATCAGGCATGCGATGCATAGTTTAAACCTAAAATTTTCTATAATGGTCAGCATCATGCAAAAATAATTATCTACTTCCAAAATCAAACCCTTACACTGTGTTACATTTTCATAAAGTCCAATAGTGGTGACCAAAAGCGCAGCAACAAAACCAAAACATGATCTTTCTCAATGAAGCCAGCAAATGCAGCTCGAAATTGAAATATCTCAGATACAAATCCAAGCACATTATTGTCATTGTGATAACTGCCATGGGTTACCCTTCTCCATCTACTGTTACTGTATATACTGTAATGACTAATTATATTCCTTTACAAGCTTAAAAAAATATAAACCAGCATCTGAGTTCACTCTCCCAGCTTCAGGAACATTCAAAAATGAAAAGAAAATGTAAATCTCAATGTGAAACTGTTGTAAATAACACACTCATCCAGCCACAGGTTCTTATATCACATAGAAGTCAGTGGTCAAAAAAAAACAAAAAACAAGACTAATGAATAAAAATAAAAAAAGCTGAAGCTGCACACTGATTTCTTCTCATTCTCATTTTTAATTCCATACATCTGCAACAGCAAGTGCAGAAAAACTTACCTATGTATGAAGAAACAAGAGTTCAATATTTATTCTTAACTCTTGACCCTCACACCTGTCTCACTCTACTTTATCTACCCTGAAACCAAAAGCAGAACCTCACCCCACCCAGCACACCCGCTCTCTCTCGGTTGTCTCCCTTTATTTCTTCTCTTTCTTGGTGATCTTTTTCTTGCTAGCGGGCGTCTGGGGTTTAGGTGGCTCGACCTGGGCGCTGGTGACCTGTGGAGCAGGGAGTGCCTGAGGAGGCTGCTGGGGCTGCTGGGGGTTGGCACTGAGCGTGGCAGTGCTGCCCGGGATGTAGACGTTCTGTCGGTAGTCGGGAACATGCTGCAGGGTGAACTGGGGGCTGTAGCGCGTGCTCAGGCCCATGGTGCCAGGACCCAGTGTGTTAGTGGCCTCGCTCACTTCTGCGGAGGGAAGAAAAGGGAAATTTGTTTTCATTTCAAATGAAAGAACAGACAGGTGGGGGGGTTTGGGCAAAGTGTGAGGGAAGAAATATGTAGTGCTGAGAGTGCGATCAAGGTAGAGTGCTTGCATAAGTATGCACCCCCTGTCACATTTTACATTCTACTGTTACAACTTAAACCAGAAATGCATTTGGCATATATCATAAATCTACACCAAGTAATGAAGTGTGTGTCTGTGTGTGTTTATGTGTGTGTGGAGCATATAATTTCCAAAATAAATAACAAATAAAAAAATATATATGCAAATTTTGGTGCCATAAGTATTTACCCTCATTCCTATATTACCCCATATTAGCTCTGATGGAACCATTTAACGGGATTTGTTAAATTACCATTAACAAATGAACACTCACTCATTCTCATCCATCTTCTATACCGCTTCATCCTGTATTCAGGGTTACAGAGACCTGGAGCCTATCCCAGAAGGCATGCATATCTTTTGAACTGTGGTAGGAAACGGGAGTACCTGGAGGAAACCCACCAAGCACGGGGAGAACATGCACACTCCATGCACACAGAGCCTGGCCGGGAATCAAACCCAGACCCCGGAGGTGCAAGGCGCCCCAATGAACATTAACATCAAAATTAACCAAGTTCCAATAATTTGTCACATGACCTCTACAGCATAGAGAATTTATCCAGAGAGCAGGGTCAGCCAGGATACAGCGCCCCTGGAGCAGAAAGGGTTTAAAGGGTTTAATTTTTTTTTTAAAAAGCCAGGCTTAGAGCTTCAACAGTGGCAGTTTGGTGGTGCTGGGCCTTGAACCACAGACATTCCAATCAGTAACCCAGAGCCTTAACTGCTTGGGCCACAACTGCCCCATGGATTTGTGGAGATTCTTGATCTGCAAACCCAATTATCACAGTTCAGTTCCAGGAGATGTTTCCATATAAATATGGCCTAAATTTTTACTCCATTTTTTGTCTAATTAGGTCATTTACAAATTCCTCTCCAACTAGCCAGTAATCAGTACTGTCTGCACTCTTCTACATCCATGAGCTCACTGGTGATTCTGATTGGTTAGCATCATTCTGATTTATTAGGAGAAGAGTAAAGTCATCCCTCCCTTTTACAGAACATGGCCAGTTATACTCTCTTGGACACTCATCCATACTAGAGATTTCATCCATACTAGAGATTCATAGATTAATATATTTATAGCGGTACCGTATTTCTACCATTAGAACAAATGAGAGCTGGATCAAAACACTGAAGGAAGATCTTCATGTGTGAGAACGTTCAGCTGGATGTGTTTATGTGGAGCTGTTCTCTGTCCTGTTCGTGTCAGTATGATAGAGTCCCTGGCTCATACAGTAACTCTCTCATCCTACGTGAAGCTGAACTAGAAGAAATGAAATGAACCCTCCCCTAGTCTCCAGCATGCCCAGCTGTTCTCAGAACACACATACAAATAAAGAAAACACGCAAAACAACACCAGTTCAAGTCCCCCCAACACATTAAGGAGTCCGCACCAGGTCCTTTCTTCTAACCGAGCCCTTACTGTGGGTATAAGGTTACCCCTACAAGCCCCCACACACCTCCCCTTCTCCCTTTCCCACTTTCTGACACACTCCAGCTTAAGTCTTCCTCACACAACACCGCGTTCATGGAAACTCCACAGGCCGAGCCGGCTTTGCTGGAGGAGAATAGTGAGGCAATAACAATGGAAATAATGATCACGGCTCGTTCTCCCTGACTCACATTTCTTGGCACTCTTACCGCTGTCTGTACCGCTAAACACAACAGACAAAAATGATTCTGCTTGAGTATGACTTTCTGTTTTGACCGTGAAGGACTGAGACAGAAATAACAGAAATGATCCATTCTGCCCTTATGTGCTGAAAAGTGTGTGTTTGTGTTACACACACCTTTTGTTTATTGCAAATGGTAATGCATACATCTGATAATAATATCTACAATAGAAACTTGCCACCTCAGTGGTTATGTTATTGTAAAAACACATAAATATTGGTTATTTTTGATGCAGGTCTGCCCTGACACCAAATCCAGCTTTTTTAAAATGAGATGAACAATGAAACTAAATAAATCCAGCTAAATCCACTTATATCACAACCCGAGGTCTGAGTGTGGCCCAGAATTTTACTAAACACATTTCTTTGTTGATCATGGTTAGATTCTTATTGCATCACTTAACAGAACTGGAACTGGGAGAACTGGAATTGTTCAAGTGTGCAATTATTACTGTGGGACACAACAGCATGGGGTAGATTTTGCTCAGTTTACTCAGATGCAGCACACCACTTTATTAGGCGAGTGTGTTTCCACTTGATGCACTGCCTGCTGCACTATGTACACACTACATCCATAAAAAAAAAACTTAAAGTACTACAGTCTTTTGAAGCTTTTTAAACTGTGTTAAAATTACTATAGTATTCTATAGCAAATACTACAGTTTCCTACCGCATGTAGTAATCAGTATAGCAAATACTACAGTTTAGTAATGCATGTAATCAATCACTATAGCAAACCTTATTGTCTGCTGCAGTGTGTAGCCCATAACTACAGCCAACACTACAGTTTACTTTAGTCAATTACTATAGTCAATACTACAGTTCACTCTAGTAGACAGTAGTTAAACAAGCAAACACTAACAAATCCATCTCGAGCACAAAGCTATCTTAGACACCTCTTTGTTAAACATATCAAGAAAATAAATGATAAAGATGCTATCCAAAGACTCCAATGTCTATTCATATGCACCACAACTCATTGAGTTTTTTTTCTCACAAGGCTCCACATGTGATGTGCTACATTAGAAACACTGTTAAAAGTGAACAATAATCATAAACTCATTTCCTCTTTAATCTATAAGGATGCACCTGACCAGCTAACTAGCTTACTGTAAGTTACTGGAATAGTAACCTCCTGTTAGCCTTGTTAGGATGAGACTGGTCTTATCCCAGGTGGGTCAGCTAATAAATGTATGATTTGTCCACCTCTATGGTGTACTGAATGCAGTGTTCTTATAACAGTGATAACCCTGATTAAAAAGCAATCTCGGCTTCACATTAGTGTATGATTAAAAGTTATCCACAAATGAACCGATCAATCCAATTTTCTTTTCAAAAGGTTTGTTTTCTTGTTGGTGTGTTTTACTAATGAGTATTAAATTGCTAGAGTAATCTGAATAGAACTTTTGTTGCCAGACAATGAGCAGCAAAATATTGACTGGTGTCCATTTAGGGTGTGAAAAACAGAAATAAGATGCTGTGTGAGTGGCATAAAAAAAATAAATAAAAAAAATAAAAACCTACACTGATGAGGACAGAGCATGCATTATCAGCAAGCCTGTGCAGCTGCTGCTGCCTCCAGCTAAGACAAAATGTCAGAGGGGCAGGGACAGGCTGGAATAGATGCAAGACGCATAATTCGATTTAGGGAAATCTCACAATTTTTATATATAGATCAGTTTAATGTGATATATACATATTAGGTACTTAACAATTATATTATATAGAAAATATTATATTATATACACATATTCCAGACAATGGAATATGTGTATGTGTGTGAGAGGGAGAGAGAGATGTGTTTCTTACCATTTGCGGCAGCCATTAGCGCCTGGAGCTGCTCAGCCTCAGTCGGGGGGTTTGGCCAGGGTCCGGTTCCCATGGGGACCTCTGGAGTGGCAGCGGCTCTGTGGGAGAAACAGACCAAGGAAAAGGGGTGAATAAGCCAGCAGCCATTTTGTCCCCCCGTGTCCTAAACAGCACAGCTGTACACCTGCTCTGCTCGCTACATGCGTCTATGCGTCTTCCATTTGTTTTAGACTTTTGTAGTTCTGTCATAAGACCTGACACTCTATCATGGCCTCTAGGAGCAAAATAAGGCACATTACACCTACTTTGTTTATTCCTTTTCTCGCCCTCATTCAGAAACACGCACACATGCAAAAACAGATTTCTCAAAAGTCATGTGGTGAGACACACATATACCCTCTCTACCCTATTTTCTGTCCTGATGATCCTTGTCACTATGTTGCTAGATGTACTGCAGCTCTAGATAGAAGTTTTCTTCGTCGGGCAACAGACACTGGATTGACATTGTTCATGACATCACTCTGCTACCTTAAATCCACTAAGTGATATGAAAACTGCTACCTTAAAACCACCGCAAAAGTTGTGTGATCTCATTCACATGAAATTCTTTTGCTTATAATAATAAAAATAATAATCATCATCTCTGAATATTTACAATTAAATAAACTTAATGAGTCTAGGGAATAACATTCTTTATTTTCATTCATCATTCTTTAAAAAAATTAGATTTTTTTGTTGCGTATATATTTTTATCCTCTAACATACGGTAATTTCTAAAAACATTCAACTTTTATCATATTTGTGCATTTTTCTCTATTGTTTCCAAAATCAGTAAAGCGTAACTAACAGTCTGTGGTGGAAACCCACATACTTAAACTTGCAGATCTGTTGTTCGTAATGCTACATACCATACCCCATGTAATTAGTGTGTGTGTGTGTGTGCTGAAATGTGTAGGGGGTACTCCTACTCTATCCATTACTCCAGACTTGACCGTGTCACTATCTACTATATATACCATTACCAATCATGCATACACACACAAACTCTGAAACTACCCTGGACCATGCTATGTTGTAAAGTAAAAAGTTAATGACCAGCAACACCCCCCCCCCACCACACACATACACACACACACACACCAAAACAAACACAAACACTGATCATTTCCATCTGGACTGGGCCGAGCTTCAAAGCTTTGCTTTTTTTAAAAACCAATTTGCATCTATAGAGAACAAACGCAAAAGAAGGCCAGGTCCTCTGTAACACTCACCTTATTAAAGAAAACTAATAGACACTGAAAAGACTAAAGACACAATCTTCAGGCTTCATTAAGAGCTCTTTTCCTGTTTTCTTTTTTTTTTTTGTACAGTATACACTACCTGTAAACAGTCTCTCGGCTTCAAACGACATTAAAGCTCCCATGCAGTTTCACTGTAAGCCAGATGGACTTAATGACGTGACTGGGATTTACAAAGGAAGAGAGAAAACTCTCTCACGTTCTCTATTAATTGGATAATTACAGAGTAAACAGCTCTTAAACTCAAGCACTACTGGTGGCTAGTACTGTAGCCTCTTTTCTCTTTTCCTTTAGTCTCATTTAATAATTAACACAATACTTGCTGTAAATCACGCCAATCGTTTCCTAACACATAAAAAAATGTCTGTAAGCCTGTAGACTGATAGGAAAAAAAGACAGACTTGTCAAGAGAAAGGTATATGTATAGGTATACATGGGAAAAGCAAAATATAATTGGAGAAGGATCTCTGGGAGCTATGGCACTGGAGGATTTGCCTCATTGATATCTGTCTGGTCTTTAGACCTCCACTTTCAGCAGGCCGGAGTTGGAGGACCTTAGAGTTTGAGCAGGGTGTTGTGTAAGGACTCCCTCACTCATTCATCGTCTATACCGCTTTATCCAGTATACGGGGTCGCGGGGGGGCTCAGGAGACTAGGCCGGATACACCCTGGACAGGATGGCAATCCATCGCAGGGCACACACACACACACACACATAGACACACATAGACACACACACATAGACACACATAGACACACACTACGGGCAATTTGGGAATGCCAGTTAGCTTTAACTGCATGTCTTTGGACTGTGAGAGAAAAACCAAAGCAGATTTTGAATATGTTTCTTCTATTTATTGTTTTACCAGAAATGCTAAGGAATCAAGAATTATTGTAATCTTAGAATGACGTTATAAAACCATCAGCATAAAGCACCAGGTATACAGTGTGGGCATGCAACTGCCTGGTACCTGAACATGCCTTATTCTTTCTCAAGCTGTATAAAGCATGAAAACTCATCAATTCTAAACCAAAAATGAGTCAGTCCTAAATTTAAGCTGCAGCTCTCTTCATTAACTAATACAGTACTCATGGTCACATTATACTGTAACTGCATTCAATTCCAGAATAATGCAGCGTCCTCTACACAATCCCTGAACAATGGTACCCTGCTCCAGTTAGCCATTTAAGTTATGAAGATAAAGCTAATTAATTAAAGACATTTTTTTGTCCTGAGTCTCTGATCCATCTCACTCCTGCCATATAGTGGGGTCTCACTTCCTGCTTTATATGAACCCAAAGGGCATAAAGAAAACCTAGAACAAAGCATTACACTCGCTATGGAATAAAAAGACGTTTTTATTCCACAAAGCAAATTCTTTCTGATGATGAGGGACGAAATGAAGAGGAGGGCTGAGAATATGGTGAGAAGGAATCATGAAAAAAAGACAGCAAAAGAATTTACAAGAAGGTTTAAAAGTTCAACATAGCATGGAAAATATGTCCAGAGCTACAGTACAGGGGGAAAAAGAGAAAGACAAACAGCAAGCAAAAAGGAGTTGAGAGTATAATGGGAGGAAAGTGAGAAAAGAGGATATAAATAGAGAATATAATGAGAGACAGGCGAAAGGAGAGAGAAGACAAGAGAGTGAGAAGAGAATAAGAAGAGAAGGACGTGAGAGGAGAGTTTGAAGAAAGAAGTACGTAGGAGAGAAGAGTGAGATGAGAACAAAGTGAGAGTAGAGTGAGAGAAGAGGAAAAGTAAAGGATAGGAGGAATGTGTGTGAGAGGAGAAGAGAGAGAGAAAAGTGCAAGGAGAGTTGGAGAAAAAAGTGAGAGGAGTGTGAGAGAGAGAGAGAGAAGAGGGAGAGAGAAGGAAAGGACAGTGCGCTGCCAGACTCTGGTTGCCAAGCACAGAAAGAGGAACACAGGCAGGGAGGACAGAAACTGCTCATAAGGAACAGACCTGAGCGAAGACAACACGAGTCAGACGTGCTAAACTGCAGTGTCACACTAAACGGTCCCTCCTACATCACCCTGCCTGTTTTATATACAAATATTACAACAAGACTCAGATCAGATCATTGCACTGGCACAAAATAAACACAAGCAGCTTCATATTTGACCCTGAACCAGAATATTCCACGCATCAGGGACATATAGCATGACCTAGATCTTAACATCACTAATTACTCATTGTGTCTGTTGGGAATCATAAGATGCTTCATTTATGCCTAGTTTAGCTTCACACTTTTTCATAAGGAAAGCACTTCCTTCGGTCAGCATTATCATATCCTGTGGTTAGATAAGCACTTCCTGCGGTAAAGGCTGTGGATTCAAGTCCACAGAGAGGAAATAAATCCAACATTCAAATACACAGACATACACGCACACACACACGCACAACCACAGAGGTTCCAAAGTGTAAAACTATCAGTTAGAATGATCTCCATTAATATACCTTGAAAAAAAGCTAGAAATATCCTGATGCACTTCAACACTTTTACTGCTTTTCCTATTTGTAAACTTTTCGTCTTTAACCCATATTAACACACACTTTCTGGGGATGGTATCATTTTCTTACTCATATGTGCATCTTGATGAATTCCAATCACTCGTAAATGATCAAGCATGATCAAGACTAGAGCAGTGAAATTAAATCTATTATGTAATTACATTTTATTGAATCTTTTGTCTGTTAATCAGTTAATTGAATCTGTAGGTCAATTTGCAAATCAAATTTTACTTTAAAACTTTAAAATAAATTAGGCAAACTTTGAAATGCTAAACGTGTGTTAAAAATACCACAGCTTTTGCAGGAAAGACATCAGGATCAAATGATTGGCCTGCATTAAGTACGCAAATCAATAAGGGAGATTTAAAATGACCAAAACTGACTTAAGAGTTATCTAACACATTATAAAACACTGTAATCACTGTAGTGAGGCTTCGTGGAAGAAATGTGGATGAAAAAAAAAAAAATCATCAACGCTTCAATGAACACTTAAACGCTTAGTACATGTGCATGGTAAAACTGAGAGTAGCAATTAAAGCTGTGTTTAATAGTGAAAGTAAGAGCACAATGTGACAAGAGCTTACATGGTAGGCACTAAAAAGCTGTGTGTTCATAAGAAAACCACTTGTTAGTGACACTAATAGGGAAAAAAATGGCTAAATTGGCTAGCGATCATAAAGATTGGGCTTTGGAGCAATGGAAAAAGGTCCTGTAGTCTGATGAGTTCAGACTGACCCTAATCCAGAGCGATGGGTGCATCAGGGTAAGAAGGGAGGCACATATAGCAACGCTCCCGTCATGAATAGTACAAACCTCTGAAGGCAGTGATCTTGGAGATGCTTCAGTTGCTCAGGTCTAGGTTTAGCAACGTTGTGTGGCAATAAAATCAAGTCATATGAGGACCTGAATGTACTGAATGACCAGGTTATCACATGTTTTTTTTCTTCATTGATTGCACAGGCATATTCCAAGATTAAACTTGTGAAAGAGTGGTTCTGAAATAATTTTTACGCATGAATTCACCACCACATTGTGCACCATCAAAGCGAAAAGTGGTTAATGAAATCTTGGAGTGTTTTGTGAGACTATTACTTCTATTGATTTTACTGGTGGTTATTGAAATTACCACCACCTACTGGACTGGAGTGGAATATTTTTTTACAGTATTTTGTTCTACACCTTTGCTAATCAAACACATTAAGCACTCATACTCCAAATCATCACACCCAATTAGTCTCCAATTCAAGCATCAACAAAGGTCGAGAAGCAAGCAAAGCTAGTGGCATGCCTCAATAAACATCACATTACTACACGATCGAAGTCTGTGTATAGAACACTAATAGGGAATATCTACATGGACATACAACTTCTATTAGCACACACAAACTCGTGCCTTTCTCCTGTACCTCCGCTTGTGGGGTGACATCGATCTTAAAAGGGCAGATCTGAACTTGTAATGACTGAAATAAAGACCAGTAATATATCATTGGAATCATTTTACTTTATCATAAAGTTCAAGGAAAATGTATGATACAAATTCCTACACAGAGAGAAACAAATCTTCCTCATGTTCTGTATGTCTGTAATGTAGCAACTCTTCTTTGTTAAGAATCTCAAACGTTTAATCCAATTTATTAGCTGTCTGATTTCCAAAACAAATGACAGATTCTGCCTCTAGGCGTTCTTTAATTGATGATCCTTCAACCAACCCTGAATGACAAAACAAACAGTAAATCTTACAGCTTAACTGTCAGTTACAGAGCGGTTTTCTATGGCTGTATATTTGGAGCTGATGTTTTAAATGAAAAAAGAGAAGAAAAAAAAGATTTAATGTCTTCCAAATGGCTTTTTCTCAGGCAGGAATGTGTTATGTAATGTCTATTGGGACTTTGGTCCAGTGCGAGCCCGAGAGCTGCTTGGCATGAGAGAGGGGATGAATGCCTTTGGCTCTGAAGGCCCTAAGCTCATGCTGGACAGCAAAAGTATAAGTTACTGACACTCGCAAAAGAAAAGAGTTTTCCCTTGGGAGCTTTCGCCTTTGCCACAGTCAGAGCTACAGCAACAGATGTAGCAATATTATGACTACATGCACCACAATGCCTCTTCTTTTTTCTCTTTCTTTCTTTTTTTTCTTCCTTCCTGTTTTCTTTACTTCTTTTCTTCCTTTCATTCTTTATTTCTTTTTCTTCCTTCCTGTTTTCTTTACTTACTTCCTTTCCTTCATTCATTCTTTCCATTATGCCTACATTATTTTTCTTTCCCTACTTTTCCTTCCTTCCTCCAAATAAATTGCACATTGACTGTCAGTTTTCACACCACTTTATTTATACCACATTGTGCAATTCATTGATTTTTTTGCTTAAAAAAAAAAAGAAATACTCTATTTGCTATAATGTATTCATAGTGCACATATGTTACTTGATTTGAAACCATAAGCTTTCATGTTGTTCGTTTGTATAATTTGTGCCTTATATTGCGTTAGAAATTTGCCTGTGCTTCTCCTCGAGCATTTTAACATACAAGGAGTTCAAGTCAAACAAGGACGTGTGATGAAATATCTCGTGAATGAAGGTGTAAACTTGATTGACATTTATAGAAGCCATTAAGCAGAGAACAGAGATGAGACTCTTAGCTGCTGTAAAACATTTGAATGGTGAGAATATTATAAAGAAGCCTGTACGTCTGTGAATGATGATCCCAGCCTAATGTAGGTGGCTCGAAGCCCACTGCAGTCTTTCAGCAAGTTGAACACCTGTTCTTTGAAAATCTATGGATAACTTGATGCCAACTTCTGTCTGCGGCAACTGCACATACAATCATTCATGAAAACCACTTGCACATTACAGGAACTCGACTGGGAGTTATTGCCACATACTCCATACCGTCCTGACCTGACCAAGTCCCAGTTTGAACTGAACATCCCTTGTACATAGGGCAAACCTTGACTTTCTTCATTCCTTTTATTGAGTTGTGTGATGGGGCAGGATACAATATACCCCTCCCCCCACAACAGTCTTTATTTCTCCCCTTGTGTACATATCTGGCTCTTGTTTAAACTGTGTAGATTGGGTACGTCTTAATTACACCATAATTTAATCCAACAACATTTTATTGGTTGGTGTGGCCCTATATCAATAATTTTGACGTTGAGCTTGTGCATTCAGTTTATCCCCAGGCCAGCGCCCTCTGTACCAGCCCTAAACCACATCTTTTTATCTTTTAACAGATCTTTCGTGCTTATACAGTACATTTACTAAGCTGGACGATCCAGAGAATGTTTCTGCAAGACTAGGTGTGACTGTGTGGATATGCTTAAATATTACTGTGTATACAAGTGGTAATTAATGCAATGCAAATATACGAGCATCAAATGGGTGTGTATTTGTATAACTTCAGTTATACACACAGTTCTACAATGTTTTCATGATATGCAAATCTGTGCTTCAGTGAACTCACCCGCTGGGTCCAGGTCTCTGGTTCTGGTTGAAACGCCAGTCAGCATTGGGGGGTTTCTGCTGCTGAGAGAACATTAAAAAGAAAGTTAGTTTTAACCCTGTTTGTCCGTCTGTCATTTTCAATCACAATGTAATCAGGGTTATAAGACCAAATGAGACCAGGTCAGTATACAGGATTCCTTTGATGATAACAGATCAGAGCTCCGAGCACCTGCAAGGCCACCAGCAAGGTCACATTGTAACCCACAAACCCAGACGACAGAAATCTGACGCTGAATCCTGAATTAATTTCTATTCACTATCTGTGCTCACGACACAACAGCACTGTAGAAGCTGTGTAATGCACTACATGGTTAAATCGACAATTTTCCTGTTTTGCTCACTTACTGTATCAAGAAACAGCAGAAGAGAGAAGCTGTTCTTACTGCAACTACACACAGATGACAGAACCCCCTCTCTGCTTGCGTTGTGCCTAGACTGTAGCACTTAAATTGCTGTTTGAAACTAAAATACAGCTATGGGCTATGATTAGCGCATGCAGAGAGGCAACACAGTCCAGGACTGTTTCTGGAATGAGCAGTAATGGCAATTGATTGACTCCATGAATCATCAGCTAGAAGACAAAGCCACTATTGTTGGATGGAAAGGACATACTCAGTGAACAAGAAGCAAAGAGAGCAGGCATGACTCTGAGCGCTGTGTAATGAATCATATTTTCATCATGAATCTTCCATTTTCTAATTAAGCATGAGTGACTGCAAATTTTTCCTTTTGAAATTGTTCATCAATTTTTTAAAATTACTTTCAATTATAGCTTAATATATTACAGAAAACAATAATGATGATAAGATATGGTAAAAACTTTATCGTGCGGCTCCAATTTTTCACTCTCTCTCATCATCTATACAAGGTTGCAGGGGGGCCTAGAGCCTATCCCAGGAGAATCGGGGTACACTGTGGATGGACTGCCAATCTATCACAGGGAAAACACATATACACGCTCACACACTCATGGACACACTATTTGGAAATGCTAATTAGCCTAATCTGCATGTCTTTGGACTGTGGGAAGTAACCGGAGTACCCGAAGTAAACCCACCAAGAACGGGGAGACAATGCAATCTCCATACACAGACCCGAGGTGGGAAATGAACCCGGACCTTAGAGGTACGAAGCTAAAGTGCTAACCTCTAAGCCACCGTTCCGCGTGGCCCCAATTTGAACTAAAATAATATTCAAGAGATAGATTATTTAGAATCTCCCCTATTCCTCACTTCCTTGCTTTCCCTGTCTCTCGATTAAATGATTCTTGTTTACCAAGCTGTTGAATGAGCTGCGATATCAGCTCTACACTCTCTATGAGAGAAAAGTGAAGAGGCTTACAGTAATTAGTAAAGCAATGTGCTGTACATAAACATATACAGTATGCATTAGAATAAAACTACAACGTATTGCTACACACAGTCACTCGCAAATAAAATCAATGCCACCCAACACTGTGCCATGTTGCCTTCTACCTTAAACACTTCTACATGCCAGTGCAATTTCATGTGTCACAAGTCCAATTCCTATCCATGATCTTTATATTATTAGTCTAAATAGCCACTCTGTTATTAAATGTGTACAAAACAAAACATTGACCTGGGCTGCTGATTCTCTTATGAAGGGCATACTGTGTTTAAATAATTTCTCTATACACCAGTTTGAGTGTGTGTGCAGAAACCAAAGGTTATACTGATTTAAGGTGCACAGAAAGAGCCCAGACATCAGTATACACTCTGACCGGTAGTCTGAGTCACTCTGAGGAAGACAGCAGGAGTTGCAGGGGAATAAAAGCAAACAAGAAACAGAGACTTGGGAAAAAACCCAAAGCAAATCACCACGTAAGATAGAAACTGAAAGACTACACTTGACCTCTCTCCTTTTTTAGCCTTCTTCATCCCTTCTATTCTCTCTTCTCTGTCTCTGATCCACATTTCTATGTCCTTATCTGTTTCATCCTTCGTCTCACTTTCAGTTTTCAGATGAAAAACAGGAAAGGAAAATGAGAGGAATAAAAAAAAAAATCATTTTGTTTTCAAAATGGCTAAGAAGAAGTCCGACATTCCAAAGCTGACGGTCACAGTGCAGAGTCAGGAAAGCGCAAGGTCACGATAAATCCCACAGAACCCACAGACAGGTGAGATTTAAAACAGAGGCTGTGAAATATTTCACTACTATTGCAATAACTTAACTATTTAATGTTAAATTACCTAGCACATAGTCTTATATTAATCACAAGAAGCCAGTATTATTATGCTAATATCATAAAAGTTAACATTTCACATTCCTTTCAGGTGGATGTTTTTTTGGACTACCTGAGATTCATATAGAAACACACATTCAGGAGATTCAACAAATGGTTAGAGGGAATAGCACACTGGTGTTAAGAGCAAGTTAATGCACTTCGTGTAATGCACACTATAATGCACAGTAGCAAGTAAAATGTAGCCGAACACAGTGATACCGGAAAGAAACTATTTATAAAGTATGCATATCCTAGTATGCAATACTGTTGTGAAAATTGTAGAGGCAATAAATTGGATTTATTTATAAATGAAGTCATTTAGACCACTAAAACTAAAAAATTGGAAATGTTTTTTCAACACACTAAGAGTAAAATTCGGATCGTACGATTTCTATATGGATTCTTTAAAAAAAAAAAAAACAAGTACACTTAATTTTATATAACATGAGACATCTATGGAGTCACAATAACCAATCTATATTCTACAACACACACGTCAGCATGTAGTACTCTATTCTGTTGATGGGTCGTGCTTTCAGCCCAGCAGCTTGACACACACCATTAAAGTACCACTCTGATTTTACACAACCTGTAGAAAGTTTTCAACATGAGGTTAACCTAAATAATAGCTTTTAGTTCTCCTGGGTCTACCATGACTCTTAAGTGTTTAATGCAACAGCTGTGAGTAAAAGCTTCCAACCAGCACCCAGACATGAGTTAAAAAGTGGTGTGGCAGAGTGCATTATTTCACAATTCTCCAGAGATATACTGATCACAATACAAAAAGGATGGACATCATCATGGACCATTTAATATGATATCATCACCAAACCTAAGCGCCGATTTGGTTCGATTGCGATTTGTAAGTATCACGATTTTATAAATATCCTGATCCAACATATTTTTCGTTTTTTAGATTTTGTTACAATTGCTGAGCTGTGTGAATAGTTTAGAGTGCACCACCTGCAGGACTATAGAGGAACAGCAACATTTTACAACCTCAAATTCAAAATATACAAGTTAAAGAAGTTAATCGTGAAAACACGATTTTCACAGTCAGTGTGGCTCACACAAAAGAATCATGACAACTAAATCAATCCTCCCCCCCATCTCTACAATATAATATTCATGACCATAAACTGTTTGTAGTGTGCGTTAACTAAAACATACCAACTAGAGATGAGCTCACCCTTAAATATTGCCATAGTGCTCCTGCATGGGTCCCTAAAATTTGGCCACAAATAAGATGTAAACTCAAACTTAACACTTTGTGTGCCACTGCACTGAGACCGGATACATATTCAGGCTTCCCGCCAAGGCTAGGCTCTACAAAGGGAACGCATGGAAAACAGCTGCTTCTCCGCATATACACACACACACACATATCCTCTTACTGAACTCATGAAAGATCTGTCTCACTCGCTACATTACTGCGGATGCTCCTCTTACCTAAATCCTAAATGGAACTTTTCCACAGTGATAGCACATTAAGTTCTAATCTATTCGGTTCTAATAAAGTCTTCAGATGTTTTTCTTGCAATAATGTAGAAACTAAATAACTCTTTAAATGTTCCTGTAATCACCGGAGCTAGTTTATATCCATGACTTGAACAGCTGTAAGCAATTCAAGTGCTGTAGCATTTGAATGCAGATTTTGTTGAGGAGGCCTGGCAAAAAAGAAGAAAAAAAAACTCCAGCTCAGCTAAACAGATATTCTGCTTACTAAGATATTACTTATACTACTCAATATGTAAAGTGTTTGTCTGTGGGATGAGACTTCGAAAAAAGTTGCGAGGTAAATATAATGCACCAAATTAGTAATATTAATAATACAAAAACACTAATAACAACAAAAGTGTCATTAAAAAGTCACTAACACAGATGGCATGAAAATGTACATTTTCAGGTGGAACTCAATCATTTGATTGCCATTGCGTAAAAATTAGAGATGAGATTTCACAGATGTGGCTTACACACACACACACACACACACACACACACTCACCGAGGTTCGTCAGAACAGTACCAGCTAAACAGAAGTGATGATAAAATGGCTGCCTTAAGTGAGCAGGAAGTTCAGCAGGAAAACACACGGTGAGGATGAGGAAAAAAGAGGAAATGGCTGCCAGGAACCAAAGATTTGACTATGTAACATGCACACGGAAGGAAAACAAGCTGTTCTTTACATGATAATGGCTGAAAGAGAGGAAAATGACAAAGCAAGCAGGGGAATAACCCTTCTTCCTTTTCCATTAGTAATAGCACTAGTAGAACTGTTACATAAATTAAACTTTGACTTGCAGAGAAACACACACGGCTGAAAACTCCACTAGTTCTTACTGAATTTCTGAGCTATGAGATAATGCCTCATCCGTCTATCAGTATCGCCGCTCACATGCCCTCCCATAAAACACAAAGCACTCACACACTAATCGCACGTGTCGAACCAGAGGAGCCAGATGGTCTCTTCATGACCTGCAGGCCAAAAGCACTCCCAGAGGACATACAGACAGCACACAAGGGAGATAATGGTAGATAGAAGGAATGAGAGAAAGAACAGGAAATCTCTCCTTTTCAGTCTCACCTCCTTCTCTATCCCCTTAAAAACATGATACAAAGTTGAATCTTTAAACATAAAGCAGGCGTAAAATAACAAAACTCTGTGGTCCCAAAAGCTTTTCAGCTCACAGATCATATTTTGAATGCAAGAGAAGTCAAACATTATGTTCTGATCAAAGCTTTCACTCCACAGAGGGGGAGAAAAGAAAAATGAGTAACCAGTGATTACAAAGCAAAAGTGAGAGCTTTGTTCAAATGTTTCCTCTTCACCGATTATCAGCATTTACTACTTACAATCAACACGCATTCGCTATGTTATTATATACATTGAACGTCAATAATAAAAGATCTTTGTGTGGTCTGTAGTGCTCTATGGATAATCTCAATCCTTGTTACTTAGGAAACTCATTATGAGATTTCCCAAGGGTGACACACACACACACACACACATTACCGAAGGTCACGTGACTTTAAGGTATGGAACCAATCATTAAACTCCACCACAACAGGAAGTCCTAGGTCAGAGGATGACCTCTGGAATCCTGTTTTCAGCCACCAATTTCTTTCTCCTCACACACCTCACCACTACATACTTTTTATGTTTTTATATATTCACCCTCTTCTTTCCATCTCATCTCAACTAATTTTTAATCATCATGTCCTTTTCTGCCACCTGCTAGCCATGTTGTCATAAAAATAAAAAAAAACCTTTTTACAAACTTTCTAGCAAATATTTTACATTTGAGATAAATATCTCAGATTGTCTCATATCTAAGTAAAAGGTTTATCCTTTCTCTTTGCCTCATTACCTTTTATATATAATATCCCTTAATTTTCGGTTTGGTGAATCGGCCCTGCATTTAACTTTTTTTTTTTTTTTAGAAAAGCTGAATTCCCTAGACTTAATAATAATAAAAATACAATTAAATCTCTTCTCTGCAGCATGTCTCTTACAAAGCTACATTATGGGATCATGAGAACAGGCATCTGAGGTTGATTTAGAAAAGACAAATAAATTTTTTTTTTTTAAGTTGACAATGTGACATGACTTGAAATCTGCCTCACTGAAGTACTGACAGCAAGGAAGAACTATTCATCATCCTAAATGTTGTCTGCTTCTGTGCCCAGCTGAGCCCTCACCTCATTGGCTGAGTTCAATAAGTGCTTCCTGGTTAGGGTCATGTTTAACGTGTTGTTGTGGCTCAGTAGAGGAGTCTTAACAAACACAAAGTCGCTCCGGCTGGAGAGTGTGGAGTAGCACGGTCTGTATGTACGTGTGTGGGGATCCTGAGGGCCCCCCACCACCTCCATGTACCGGATGGGCCCATCCGTGTTCATCTGGAGGTGAAGGTCTTTATGGGAACGCTGCTGGTAGGCATGGCGGGAACGGAAGCCCTTCCTGGAGTAGCAGCATGACAGGTCGTCTTTGTGTCTAAGACACCGCACCAGCAGCACTATTATTGTCACAAGAAATACCAGAGTCACACAGCCCAGTGATATTATGAGGTACAGGCTTATATCCGGAATTCCACCTGTTTTACGAGAAGATGTTTTGTGATGGTCTATGGCTGTTTCTGCACTCTTCTCCTCAATGTTAATGGTGACAGGTATACTGATAGACTGGTTAGGCTCTCCATTGTCCCTTACAACCAACACAAAGCTGTAGGATGAGCGCTCTTTGCTGCCTGACTCAACCTCGGCTAGGTTCCTTGTAGTCCGAAGCTCACCCGTGTGCCTTCCAATACGGAAGAATTCTGCATCCTCACCGGGTGCAATGCTGTAGAACAGCCATGCGTTGTACCCGCTGTCGGGGTCATAACCAACGATCTTATTCACAAGATGGCCCACAGGAGCAGAGTGGGGCATGGTCAGCTGGAGGCCAGAGTCACCAGAACTAGCGGGATAAAGGACGACGGGCGGGTTGTCATTCTGGTCGATGACGAAGACGTGGACGGTGACGTTGGAGCTGCGTGGAGGGATCCCACTGTCCTGCACCTGTACTTCAATCTTAAATGCATTCATTTGCTCATAGTCCAATGTACGCATAGTAAAAATATTACCATTTTCTGGATTGATATAGACATACGAGGACACAGGGCTGCCATGGACAGTAGAGGACAGGATGGAGTAGGTGAGACGGGCATTGTCCCCCAAGTCTGGGTCAGAGGCTGACACTGTCAGGAGTGAGGTACTGGGGGTGTTATTCTCCACGATGTCAATAGAGTAATATGACTGGGAGAAAACTGGAGCATTATCGTTCACATCAGACAGACTAACAACAAAAGTCTTTTTAGAGGACAATGGAGGAGAACCGGCATCCGTCGCAGTCACAACCACAGTGTACTCAGGGACGGTTTCTCTGTCCAAAGCGCCATCTGTAACAAGCTTGTAATGCTCCCCAAAAGCGGACTGCAGTTTAAACGGCAGCCCTGGAGACACTGTTAATGTCACCTGTCCATTTTTACCTGAATCTAAGTCCTTTGCGCTGATCAACGCAATGACAGTACCTGTTGGTGAATTCTCGCTGATGGGACTGGTGAGGGATGTTAACGTCACCTCCGGCGTGTTATCGTTTACATCCGAAACTTCCACTTTGATGTGACAGGAGCCCTCCATGGCGGGATTTCCGCCGTCCCTGGCCTGCACGGTGATCTCATACACACTCATCTGTTCATAATCCACCTCGCCGATAACCCTGAGCTCCCCGCTTTTAGCGTCCACGCTGAAAACCTCGAGAACTTTCTCTCGGTTGTATTTGCTGAATAAGTAAGACACCTCTCCGTTCGCTCCAGAGTCTGCATCAGTGGCGTTTAATTTCGCCACAACGGTGCCTATCGGAGAGTTCTCCAAAAGGCTAACCAGTTTCGGTGGCTGCCCAAAAACGGGTGCGTTATCGTTCACATCCAGGACCGTGATGAGCAGCAGGGTGGTACCGGATTTCTCCGGCTGTCCGCCGTCCACCGCCGTGAGCAGGAGGCGAAAGGCGGCGCGCGTCTCGCGGTCAAGGGCCTTCTCCAGCACGAGCTCGGGAACTTTACTGCCGTCGCTCTTCGTCTCGACGTTTAACGCGAAGAAGCCGTTCGACTCGAGACGGTAGGTCCGCAGCGAGTTGACGCCCACGTCGGGATCGCGCGCGCTCTCCAGGCGGAAGCGGGTCCCCGGCGCGGCCGCCTCCGAGACCTCCAGCGAGGAGTTACGGGCAGGAAACTGAGGCGAGTTGTCGTTCACATCGGCAATGTCCACCACGACGCGCTGCATCTCCAACGGGTTGTCCAGAACTACTTGAAGGTGCAAAGAACACGTTAAACTCAAGTCACACAGGCGCTCCCTGTCGATGGTCTCTTTAATGACCAAGTCACCGCTAACGGAGTTCAGCTCGAAATACTGCGCGCTCGGGTCCGAAATCACACGCATCTTCCTCTCGCTAATCGTCTGGACCGAGAGGCCCAGGTCTCGCGCTATGTTCCCGACAAAAGAACCCGGTCTTTGCTCTTCTGCCACATTGTAGCGGAGCTCTGCTGTCGCGCGCGAGAGGCAGGACAGGGAGGAAAGCGCGAGCCAGAGCGCGCGCCATTCCGTACAGCGGCTCCTCTTTCTCCGCTCCATCATGCGCTCACACAGGTCTGAGGCAAAAGTTTTCTCCTCATCAAACCATATTCATTAATCCTCAACATGTCGTTCGAAACTTAATCCGTTTGACGTGGAGCAAAGTTAAGCGACGTAAACAATCCATGGTACGCGAAAACGTTTCGGTAAATAAATTAATAAAACAGGAAAGCGGAAAACACGCAAAACTCCATCTGGCCGTCTCCCTAACCTCCGCGCGCTGACTGGGCCTCTCCGTCGCGCGCACGAGGGAGGGGCCTGAGCCACTAAGGGGTTCAGTTGATTGGCTGAGAGTGAGGCCACACACACACACACACACACACACATATACACACACATGCACACAGAGTTCAGAGACTTTTATTAACATAACCTCTAAACTGTATTGAATTCAATCACTGGCCTATGAAGTGGACTTCATATTAACTTTTCTATAAACACCTTTCCAGTTGTACTGAACGTCCAACAGCCCAACACACAGTATAACTGCAAATCAATCCCTACTGATATCAACCAAATGAGGATAGGTTCCCTGTTGAGTTTGGTTCCTCTTAAGGTTTCGTCCTATTGTCATGTCAGAAAGTTCTTCCTTGCCACCATTGCTCCTGACTTGCTCATCAGGGACAACCTTATAATTTTGATTTATACATATTTCCATATTTATACATATTTCCTCACACATTTCAAACTCCCTGTTTATTTATTTTCATTCTGTAAAAAACACTGTCATGCACTTTATTGTTAGATTGTTAGCACTGTTATGCACCTTATTGCACTTTATTGTTGAAGCACTATATAAATAAAACAGAATTTAATTGATTTTAAAAGCACAATTAAACTTTTCGGTGTAGTCAGATTCAACAATGGCATTTCTTTATTCAAAGAATAAGAATATCTTATTCTTATGGCATCTCTCTTACAAAGATTACAGGAATCAATCTATTCAAAAAAGGCCTGCTTTTAGTAATATGCAATAGACAATATAATAAGAATAATAAGAATAAGAATAGTGTGTGTGTGTGTGTGTGTGTGTGTGTGTGTGTGTGTGTGTGTGTGTGTGTGTGTGTGCGTGTGTGTGTGAAGGTAGCTGTTCCTTTGTCTATTTGTGTGGCATCTAATTGACCTGATCATTTTGACCATTGGCAACAGTGTAAACAGGGAATAACCAGGGTGTGTGCTGTCTTGCATGGTGCTGCTAACCTTCTCCCACAGTTAAAGTTTCTGTTGTAATTGTGTCTGTTTCAGCTTTCTGAGGAAGATATGTGTAAGGATAAGGATATACCACTTTTGGACTGCAGCTTACAGTGATATTCATTTTTTAAATTTACTTTTTTGCTTCTATCGTGCTGTATTAGCTCTATAAGATACAAAAGGAATTTCAATAAACTTCATTTATTTGTTTCTTTGTTGTTCTCTGAAAGATGGCAAGCTAAAAAAAAAAGAAAAGAAAAGAAAAACATCTGGTTATAAACCACTCCACAAGTTCATTGCCACTGTGAGCCAGGAGACGGCGCTGTTCCTTAATCAGTTCAATAATTTACAGTCCATTTACAGTATTCTTTTTTCTTTTTCTTTTTAAAATTACCCTAATTGAAATTCTGCTTTCTACAAATGTCATTTTGAAAAAAAAAAAAGGAAAAAAAAGCCAAGCTCTAAATGGAACGTATAGCTTGGAAGACATTTACATTATAACACATATACAGTACATACGAAGTATCTGTAATTATTTCAAGTCTCTAAGGGTTTCAGAATACCTACGTCCAAGGAAAAGGGTGCCAAACTGCACTTTTTCTTATTGTGGTTAGTACATATACATAATGCATATTTTGTGTATGATCCTTTTATCTGGAAGCACAAATACTAAATAAAGATAATAGTTTAATATTAATACAATGCCTGCCTGCCAACCCCCAAAAAGGCCACACCCCATGATTTCATTCAATCACCTTTAGCTCTGATTACAACACAGAATGTGGTGGCCAGTTCATGTGAGAAAATGATTCCTCATACTCCCAGAACCGCTCTTTCACAAGTCCTGAGTCCTGGAATATGCTGTTGCCATTAGGGGAAAAAATTACATTGATGTGATAAGCTGGTCATTAAGTTCATTTGGGTCATCAGCTGACATTTTTTATTAAAACAAAATGTTGCTGAGCCTAGACCTGATCACTTGAAGCAAACCCAGATCATAAAAACGACATAAAGCAGAGGCTTGTATAGGGGGCACTATGCATGATGGGTTCATCACTTCATGTACTTCCCTTCTTACATTGATGCACCCATTGCTTTGGAATAGGGTCAACCTGGACTCATCAGACCACATGACTTTTTTTTTTTTAAACCGTCTGAAACAGGGATTTTTTTGGCCAGGCAGTGTAGTTGGGCCTTAAGGACCAGCTAAGAGATAATTAAAGTTACACCACTTATACATTACCAAATAAATTATATATATGAGTGGTGCAAGTGATGTACCATTGATGTTTCCACCCAAGGGACAAGAAAAAGGACAAAGTTTGGTACTAGTATTTCTGAGAGCTTATCATTAGTAGGCCGAGGAGACTTGTGCATAAACCCTTAAATCACCACAGTATCTTTCAGGGAGATTCAAACTGTCAGTTAGAAGGATTTTTAAAAAAATTTGATCCCTGCCAGACGGGATTTTTTTTATTTTTTATAAAACTACTATAGGAAGTATACAACAATACTTAAGGGTGCATACAACAAGTGCTTGTCAAGATGTGTTCATATGTAATTGATTTAATTTTATATACACATTAAAATTGTCCTTACATCCTCATATACAATCCACAGTTTATAGCAGTCTTCCAGATTCATGCTGAAGCCTTTAGTAAAAATTTACAACAATAGTGTCCTATAAGGACTCAATCTTTTAAAGATAACCTCATCTGTGCTGTCAGCTGTACTCAACATATTTCATCTCATTTTGATGACCAAAGTATGAAGTATTGGGTCCTACATTTCACATTATATAAAACAATGAGCAAAATTTGTTAAGCTATTCTATTGAAATAAAAAAAAAAATACTATGTTACATGTCCATGATATTTAGACAAACATCATTATGCATGCTGTTAAAGAATGTTCTTTAGGTGTTTAATAATTTTAACTTTCTAAAAATATTCTAGTGAGAACCATAATAGGTTGCCAGACTATATGTCAATTAACTTACGTATAGGGGAAATGTCACATTTAAATAAAATACTTTTTAGATAAATTGCATAAGCATTGCATACATTACTATATTACGCATTGCTATATTACCCATATGATAGGCTATGGTATAATTCAACAACCTAATATATTAAAACATATATTTATAACAGTATATTACAGTAATTAACACTAACATGCTAAACACTTAATTTAATTTTGCTCACGTAGTAACATTCAGCCTTGTATATTCATATCACAAATTAATCAATCAATACATTTATATCTATCATTAAATATGATAATTATTTGTATATATGTAGAGAGATTCATATTACGCTTCATAAAGTAAAAATTTACTTTAAAGAAATAAAACTCCATTGCTTCATTAACATTACTTGCGGTTTATTAATGATGAAGTGCTACTTTTTTTTCTTTCTTTTCTTTTCTTTTTAAATACTGGTTATTTGCAGAACTATTGTTTGTATGTTACATGTTTATTCATTCTAAGCAGTTATAGAGACATGTCCATGGTTTATTTTTCAATTAGTGAGTATATACACTAATGTGGCTAAACCAATATTGTGTTTTTTGCACTGCATACATAAGACACATTTGCAGGTTAGCTCAATAATTAATATGTTCTATAATATATCATCCTCATCAGTCATAATCAGTAAACAATTTATCCAGATCAGGGTCATGATAAATCTAAAATGGTACTTTAATACTACTACTACTACTACTACTACTAATAATAATAATATCACGTTCTGATGGATCAGGCCTCTTTAGTGCCGCCTTGTGGTGTACCACAAACACTACTATGCTCTGAAAGTGAACGTGCCAGACAGAGTGCATTGCAGCACCAGGGCGCGGCGCACCACATGCGCGCACACACACACACACACTTGGCTTGCTGTGCGTTTAGAATCTGCATTAAAATGCGGTCTGTATGCGCAATCATAAAACACAAAAAAGACAAAAGACCTTGTCCATATACCCTACACGATTACATGCGCTTAAAAAAACGAGATAATTCATAAAAACGACAGAGCAAAGGGAGCTGTGGGAGAATGAGAGACTTTCAGCACCACAAGCGCGGACAGCGCCACTCGCCTACTCTCCTCCATCAACAGCTGAGCAAGCAAACCAAGCGTTTGATTACACAACAAAAGATACAAACAGAACACGAAATTTACATTGAGACCTGACCCAGACCAAACATTTAAATTATGAATTAATACATGTGTGAATGCGTATAATTACAATAAAGGCTATTTTCCTACTCATGTGGTAAAGTGCATTCCATGGGGACAGGTTAAACATAATATATTTAGATTCAGATCAAACATACTGTAGCTCTACTTAAACATATATAAAGTCACATAAATCAGAACATAAGCTAGTCATAGTAAGCTAAACACTGTTAAATGACAGTTTGATTTTTTTCTAGTCACAGCAGTTCTGATAAATTAGTTGTCAAGTCTCACAACAGAAGAATAATTTTACTCTTTGCCCAAAGAACAATTGTTGTTAAAGATATATGTAGTTGATAAGTATTCATGCTGGTTATTACAAACAATCCACAATAATGTTTGATTTAAAAGGTGAAAAAGACCCAAAAGAGCTGTACCCTAAATTTTACAGCACTTGTTTTAATACAAAGTGTGATTTTAATACACTAACAAGGAACATGGGTATGTCTTAAAGACTTAAAAAATCTTACCTTCATTGTGTCAAACAGGGGATTAGAATAAGGCACAAACAGGAACAGGTGATCACAGCAGCAGAGGCAGGAGGGCAGCATGAAAAAGAGATTGAACAGGGAAGAATTAAGTTAGAATAATGAACTCATCTGATACATTTTGGAACCAACGTATACTCACCCATCCTCTGCACAATTACAAAAACTGATTTTCTCCACATGTTAAGCAGGTTTTTGGGAATATATGACATGTGGCCAGAAATGCAGGTGTAAAATAAAATAAAACAATTCTGAGGTTTTATTGTGCATATTACTTTTATATGAGAGAGAGAGAGAAAGAGAGAGAGAGAGAGAGAGAGAGAGAGAGAGAGAGAGAGAGAGAGAGAGAGAGAGAGAGAG
>JAQMYL010000012.1:11559900-11580497 GCA_030014365.1 Clarias pachynema | reverse complement strand
GTATGAGTGACGCTGAAAAACAGGGGCGTTGTCGTTCACATCAGATATTTTAAGAGTTAGTGTTTTATTACTAGAGAAAGAGGGTGAACCCTCATCCGCAGCTATGATTGTAATGTTGTGCTCAGATCTTTTTTCGCGATCTAAAAGCTGGTCACTGACTAGATGATAGATACTGGATGAGGACGATTTAAGTTCAAAAGGAAGACTTGAATCCAATGTACATTTAACTTGTCCGTTTTTCCCTGAATCTAAATCTTTGATGTTGATCATGGCTATCATTGTGCCCAGAGGAGAGTTTTCTGCAATCGTATTTGAGAAAGACATTATACTTATGACGGGAACATTATCGTTCACATCTGTAATTTCAATGTCTACCTTACTTGTGTCCGTTAATCCACCCTTGTCAGTAGCTTCCACATATACATCATATTTTTTTATTTTCTCAAAATCCAACAAACCGCGCAATGAAATATCGCCTGTTGCACTATTAATATCGAACAGGTCCAATATGCTATCACTGCTTTGAGAAAAAGAATACGTTATTTCTCCATTTGTTCCCTGATCAGCATCCGTAGCACTTACTCTTAAAACAATCGATCCTTTCGAAGTGTTTTCTGCTAAAGAGACTCTGTAGACAGATTCAGGGAAAATTGGAGCGTTGTCATTTGCATCAAGAACTACAACAATTATTTTGATTGTGCTTGTTTTTTGCGGACTGCCCCCATCAAACGCCGTTAACACCAATTGGTGTTCCTCTTGCTTTTCCCTGTCCAGCGGCTTCAGTAAAATCATCTCAACAAGTTTTGTGCTATCAGAATGTGAAGGTATTTTAAGGTTGAAAAAATCGGTTGGATTGAGTTTATACGTCTGGAGTGAATTTTGACCAACATCAGGGTCTTTAGCGCTGTCTAGCGAAAAACGAGCTCCGGGAAGAGCTGATTCAATCATTTGAAAAATAATTTCCTTTTTAGTAAAAGCAGGAGCATTATCGTTAATATCTAAAATTTCTACATCAATTCCATGCAACTCCATTGGATTATCTAGAATAATCTGAAAATGTATAGAGCATGGAGACACTTGAGCGCACAGCTCCTCTCTATCTATCCTCTCTCTCACTATCAGAGTGCCTTTATCCACATTCAGACCGATGTACTCACGACTGTCCTCCGTAAAGATCCGCGCTCTTCCAGATTTCAGTCTCTTTACATCCAAACCGAGATCCTGCACGATATTTCCCACCACTGAGCCCTTGTTCATCTCTTCGGGAATAGAATAGCGGACCTGCCCGTGCGCAACGGCAATGACAAAGGCAAACAAAACAAGAAGCTGCACTCGCCATGTTGAAATACACACGGAGTAGCTATTTGTCCCATCCATATTCTAATCCTGTTTAGATATTAGCACAATGTTACATGAACCAAAGAGAGCAAAAAAAAAAAAAATGCCCGTAGACAACAGCAGTCCAGTCCTCTCATACGCATTCGACAAACATTAGAAACTACCATAAGGTGTTCCCATTCAAGTATGGTAAGGCCTCTAAAGGAGAGAGTCTTTATTCTTTCAGATCAGCACAAATTAACCAACAGCGGCACGCAGAGGAATAACGAATAATTACAAAGTCAGGGATATGATAAATATAAAACCGGATAGAATCTAAAAAGAAATCCGATCCCAAACTTACAAGAAAGTTGTAACATTAACGAGAACGTTTAAATAGGGACATGACAAAATATTAAAACTTCAATGCAATCGCATTTAAGAGGAAAGTGTCAGGGTTTAGAAAGTTAGACATAAAGGGAGCTATACAAAATAAAATGAAACAATATTGAGCAACATCTACTGAAACATTTTACATTAACTGGCAGGGAACTAAACTAGATACCAATCTAACTAACCAACTCACACAGAGACGTATATACATATAGACAGACAGACAGACACACAGACATAGACACACACGCACGCACACACGCACAAGCAATAATGTAGTCATCACTATTTGAATGAATAAAATAATGAATGCGGTGTATTGAAAATCTCTGTTTCTAAAGTCAGTCTTACTGTAAACTTCCTAGCGGCGCATGTGCGGTAAATTTCCTGATCTCCATATGTCTGCATAAAGGTGTGGATATAAGTAATCGCTTGGTACAACACTTATTCGTGTGTAGCATTTTACTATAGCCATGATGGACACGATGAGGAGGAATGAAACTGCAGTCAAGGAGGAAAGAAAGACAAGGACTATGAAATGTCAGGTTGTCATTATCGTGCATAAAGCCAGTGAACTCGAGCAGCACTTCAGGGAAAGTGTTTGCCACTGCGAATGTTTAATGTTGGGCATACTACTGCGCTATTACTTCAACTAATACTCTACCACTTTATTTGGTACAAGCTTCGACCCAGCGATCGCAGACTCATTTATTTCGAATAGTTTCGCGTTATTTTTAAAACTTGTAGCATTATCATTTATATTTGTAATTACAACTCTGGCGCAACTCCATGGAATTTTGTAATGTAATTTGAAAATGAAGAACACAAGGCGTTTTCTGGCCACGGAGTGACTTTTGTTTTATACTCTCTTTCACAAGCAACACTCCCCTTTCTTTAGCTCGATGTATTCATCGTTGTCTTCCGTATAAGCACAAGTTTAACCTGATTTCCCGCAATATTGAACTCTCAGTCTTATAGCACACAGATCTATCAGGGACTGATTTATGGTCATACTATTTAATATCACCCAAATGAGGACGGCTTCCTTTAAAGGTTTCTTCCTATTTTCATCTCGATGGAGTTTTTCTTGCCACCGTTGCTCCAGGGTTGCTCATTAAGGACAACCTGATAATTATAATTTATACATGTTTTCTTATATTTCTTTCTAATTTATTTTCATATTTGTTTCATTCTGTAAAGCTGCTTTGCAAAAACGACAATTGTTAAGCGCGCTATTCAACCAAAATGTAAGTGATGAGAAGCAACACCAAGTTGCAAAAATGCACTTCTGAAAGTAGGAAAATAATAATATGTAACAGTAATAATGTAAAAAAAAAAATTAAAGGAATAGGATATGTAGAAGGATATTATACAGAAATGCTGGCAAGGTACTAGCATGCATAATATTCAATTCAGCACCATGGGCAGCGAAGAACAAACTCCCTTTATGCCGAATGTCTAACAACAAGTTTAAAACACATGGGCTATGCACATAACACGAAAGAAGCAAATGACCGAAATATTACGAGAAAGAAAATAAAAGATCACCAACATTGACAAATGAAGCTCACCTTGTCATAAGACACCTCAATGGACAGATTCTCCTTCTGTGCACGATTAAGTGTCTGTGATCCACTGCTGTCCAGACTAATGATGCTCTCAGTAGGAAATTTCAAATCACTCTTTCTGGAGTCAGTGGTTCTGTAAGCTTCATAATTGTACATGCGCTGTAAAGTTCCTGTCCCCCCTACGTCCGCATAAAGGGGTGGATAATAAGGAATAACTGGAAGATTGGCACCAGATTTGCAAAACATCCGCTCACATCTCCATCGGTAGCATTTCACCGACAGTATAGTTATGATGGAGACAATAAATAAGAATGAAACTACAGCCAAGGCCAGGACGAGATAAAATGTCAAGTTGTCGTTGTACTCCTCGTTGTGCGTAAAGTCAGTGAACTCGGAGAGCACTTCAGGGAAAGTGTCCGCCACAGCCACGTTGATATTGACTGTAGCTGAACGAGAGGGCTGACCGTTGTCCTCCACTATAACAGTGAGTTTCTGTTTCACAGCATCTTTATCAGTGACTTGGCGCACAGTTCTTATTTCTCCATTCTGTAAGCCCACTTCAAACAGCGCCCTGTCTGTCGCTTTCTGCAGTTTATATGAGAGCCAGGCATTCTGTCCAGAGTCCACATCCACAGCCACCACTTTAGTCACAAGATAGCCCACCTCTGCTGAACGAGGAACCATTTCAGCCACCACAGAGCCACCAGTTTGTACTGGATACAAAATCTGAGGGGCGTTGTCATTCTGGTCCTGAACAACAATTTTTACACTTACATTACTACTAAGAGGCGGGTTGCCTCCATCCTGCGCTTTGACACTGAAATACATTAGTTTAAGTTGCTCATAATCGAAAGAACGCACTGCGTGGATAACACCACTATCAGGACTGACGGACATGTAAGACGAAACAGGCATTCCGTAGACCGAAGACTCCTCCAGCATGTAAGAAACACGCGCATTCTGTTTCGAGTCAGCGTCTCCGGCTTTGACTGTAAATATGGAAAGGCCTGGTGGGTTATTTTCTGTAATATAGACATGATACGAGCTTTTCTCAAAGACAGGTGCATTATCATTCATATCTGATATCTGTAAAGACAGAGTGACGCTACTGGAGAGGGAGGGAGATCCTTCATCAGCGCACATTACAATGATTTTATACTCAGACTCGCTTTCCCTGTCTAAAGCACTCTCTGTTACCAGACTGAAAACATTATTCGATGTAAATTTAAGTACGAATGGAATATTTTCATTGATTCTGCATTGTACTCTTCCATTTTCATTCGAATCTACGTCCTGAACGTTAATTATTGCAGTGACAGTACCCATTTTTGAGTTTTCGTTAATTTCATTAGATTTCGACATAATATTAATCAATGGTCTATTATCGTTTATGTCAATGACTTCTACAATTACTTTGCATGTATCAAAGTGTCCACCTTGGTCTCTTGCCACCACATCAATCTCATACGATTTAATTTTCTCATAATCAACGTCACCGATAACTTTCAACAATCCATCAGTGTGATTTATTGCAAAAATATTATTTGCAGCGCCCATGCTGTTTGACAGATAATATCTGATCATTCCATTTTGTCCTTCATCGGCATCGACGGCACTTACTGTAGTTAAAACTGTTCCCTTTGGAGCAAGTTCTCTAATACTCGTTTTATACACAGACTGAACACAGACAGGTGCGTTATCATTAGCATCCAATACAGTAATTTGTATTTGCATTGTACCGGACATTTGAGTCTCGCCTCCATCAACAGCAATCAACACTAGTGAAATATGATCTTGCTTCTCTCGATCGAGTGGGTTTTCAAGCACCATCTCAACATTCGTACTCCCCCCTAATACGCTATGCTGTTTAAGCACAAAATTGTCTGTTGGTTTTAAGGTATAGCTGTGAAGACCATTAATGCCAACATCATTATCAACGGCCCTCTCTAAAACAAACTTTGCTCCAGTAAGTGATGCCTCACTTATTTCAAATTTTATTTCAGTCTGACTGAAAAGTGGAGGATTATCATTAATATCGTTGACCTCTACTGTAACACTAAAAAACTCCATCGGATTGTCTAAAATTATTTGAAAATGCAGAGCACAAGGCGTTGTCTGCCCGCACAGAGCCTCTCGGTCTATTCGCTCTTTGATAAGCAACAATCCCCTTTCTTTATTCAACTCGATGTATTCAGTGTTTTCTCCACTATAAATTCGAGCTTTACCTAATTTCAATCTCTTCAATTCCAAACCTAAATCGTGAGCAATGTTACCGACTAAAGACCCTCTTGGCAATTCCTCAGGAACTGAGTAACTGACCTGACCATGCACTGCGGTGAGAGAGAGGACAGAAATAAACAGCAAGATTCTCTGCGCCATTGTTCTCTCCGACATGATCCTTAGATACATGACATATATTTACGGCTAAGGCAAATCCAGTGATATAGTCCAGTATCCACACGGGGTGTTTTTAAATATCCACAAGTACAGTTGATCTTACGGATGCACAAATGTATAAAACAAGCTCACCAAAAATCTTTACGCATTTTCGTGTCTAGCCTCTCCGACTCGTCGATGAAATCTTCTTACGTCCCCGGAATGAGCTAGGAATCTAGTCCCTTAGAAGCACAACAGCGGCACTCTCTGTCCAATATATTGAGGTACACAAATATATTTAAACATTATGCACTTTTATTCAATACGGTGCGACTAAATATTTGCCAAATGCGAAATGGCAATCTGTAAAATTCATACAATCGCTAACCTAAATGTAAAATTAATTGCAGGAAGAAGGGAAAAAGACAAACGGATTGCTTACATTAAGTTTAAATTTCACCGTTTCCTAATTACAAATTACACCAGGTATAAAGAGGAGCCTATTTCAAAACTACGTTTCAATTCATTCAAAACAATACTATCATCAACAACAAAAGAAATCTCAACCTCAGCCAATTTTTATTTTAAGACACGTCTTAAAATTTTTTAAGGTCAGCTGCTTTAGAATAGTTCTCGCAAGAACAGTATTGTCAAGTGCATCTGCAAAAACCATCAAGCACCATGATGAAAGTGTCTTTCATGAAGAAAGATCAATACTTACCTCTGCTGCAGAAGAGAAGTTCATTTAGAGTTACCAGGGTTAAAAATCACTAATTAACAGAATTAGAGCGGCTATGAACGCTTTACAGAGCAAAACTAGTACAGTTCACAGATTACTGCATATTTTGGATGCCATCATCATTGTTGTACAATGTAGAAAGAATTATATATCAGGAAAAATGTGTCCAAGTGTGTCCAAACTTTTGATTGGTACTCTATATGCATTCCAAAAGCAAAGTCCTCACCTGATGCTCAGAATCACTAGTCAGGTTGTCCTTCTTCGCATGAGTCAGTGTTTGTGTTCCAGCGGTACCCAGACCGATGATGCTCTCAGCAGAAGGTCTGGCATATTTCATGTCACTATTTCTAGAGTCAACAGTTCTGTAAGTTTCATAATTGTACATATGCTGTAAAGTTCCTGTTCCCCCTACATCTGCGTAAAGAGGTGGATAATACGGAATAACTGGAAGATTGGCACCAGATTTGAAAAACAACCGTTCACGTCTCCATCTGTAGCATTTCACTGACAGTATAGCGATGATGGTCGCGATAAATAGAAACGAAACCACGACCAAGGCCAGGACGAGATAAAATGTTAGCCTATCATTGTATTCATCGTTATGCTCAATGTCAGCGAACTCGGTGAGCGCTTCAGGGAAAGTGTCCGCCATCGCGACGTTGACAGTTACTGTAGCTGAACGAGAGGGCTGTCCATTGTCCTCCACTATAACTGTGAGTTTCTGTTTCACAGCATCTTTATCAGTGACTTGGCGCACAGTTCTTATTTCTCCATTCTGTAAGCCCACTTCAAACAGCGCCCTGTCTGTCGCTTTCTGCAGTTTATATGAGAGCCAGGCATTCTGTCCAGAGTCCACATCCACAGCCACCACTTTCGTCACTAGATAGCCCACCTCTGCTGAACGAGAAACCATTTCAGTCACCACAGAGCCACCAGTTTGTACTGGATATAGAATCTGAGGCGCGTTGTCATTCTGGTCCTGAATTAAAACGATCACTGTCACGTTGTTACAAAGAGGAGGCGAACCACTGTCTTGTGCTTTAACTGTAAATCTGATCTCTTTCATTTGCTCATAGTCAACAGGTCGAACTGCGTGTATTACGCCAGTGTCAGTGTTGATGGACACATAAGACGACACCGAATCATCACTGCTGTGAGTCCCCTGAAGAAAATATGACACTTTTGAATTTTGATTCCAGTCCAAATCGCGCGCAGTGACAGCAGTTATAGACGTACCAGGAGACATATTTTCTTGTACTGTGGCATGGTACACAGTGCAGTCAAATTCAGGAGGGTTGTCATTAATGTCAAAAATCCTAATATGCAAGTTTTTTGCTGTTGAAAGCGGTGGCAAGCCCAAATCTGTCACAGATACAGAAATGTTATATTCTTCAATTGTTTCGCGGTCTAGTAATGCACTTGTCACTAACGCATAATAATTTGCCAGAGTAGGTTTAATCATGAAAGGCGGTCTTTCATTTACTGTACAAGTGATCTGTCCGTTTCTTCCCGAATCAGCATCTTTAACATTGATTATAGCTATAGTCGTGCCAGGAGGCGAATCCTCCGATATAGGATTCAAAAACGACATTATATTTATGACAGGTATGTTATCATTGACGTCAGAAATTTCAATAATAACCTTACTGGTATCTGTCAGGCCGCCCTTATCTTTAGCCTCGACTCTGATTTCAAAGTGCTTATCTTTTTCAAAATCAATATTTCCTGCGACAGATATGACGCCAGAGTATTCATCAATATGAAATATATATGTTACATCTTCTTTAAGATCGGAAAACGCGTAAGAAAGTTCACCATTAGAACCACTATCTGAATCGGTTGCGTTTAGCGTTGTTATGTAAGTACCAACTGCAGCATTTTCTGTTACCGTAGCTGTATATACTTTCTGATTAAATATGGGCGCGTTATCGTTAGCATCTAATACTGTGACATCTATATTAACGGTGCCAGATCTCTGTGGCTTTCCGCCATCGACAGCAATCAGCTTTAGAGAGAGCTTAGGATGCTCCTCACGGTCCAAACCTTTCTGTAGCACCATTTCGGCATATTTACTGCCATCCGGATTAGAATGTTGCTTTAAAACAAAATTGTCATTTTTACTCAGTACATAATTTTGCAGACCGTTAACGCCAACATCAAGATCTTCCGCAATTGCTAAAACAAACCGTGACCCAAGCGTGGCCGTCTCGCTTATTTCTAAGGTAATTTCACTTTTTGGAAATACAGGAGAATTATCATTTATATCAGTAATTTCAATCGTAACCTGATGTAATTCCACTGGATTCTCTAGAATCATCTCGAAACTGAAGCTGCAGGGTGTGATCTTGCCACAAAGCTGTTCTCTGTCTATTCTTTCTTGCACTACTAGAGTTCCTTTGTCTGGTTTTAGCTCTGCATACTGCATGCTTTCTCCGCTCACGATGCGGGCTCGACCAGTCTGCAGCCTTTTTAAACCCAGTCCCAGATCTTGCGCTATGGTGCCAATAACTGAACCCTTCTTCATCTCTTCTGGAATAGAATAACGAATTTGACAATGGCTCGTTTTCCAGACAGAAAACATGAGAAATATTGTTACTTGCCACCTCATTGCGTAGCCTAATGTTCCCTTTTCTGGTGAGGCGATCTGGTTGATTATATTCCAATACAGCAAACTTCAGCAAAGGTCCAAATCATATGTAATTAATCACAGGATGTTCTCGATTTGGAGCAACACCGGAGAACAACTAAATAACTAAATTAAAATAAACTGGAAGCGCTTATGTGAGAAATGCCGTCGTTCCTCGACTTCAAGTGCGCAATAACAAAAAGAAGCCTCCATTCCCTGAGCTAAAATTCACAATAATTTCCTTGGCCAATAGCGGCACACAGAGTCCAAAACATAGATCAGCAATATATTTCATTTTCTCCCGATTTTGAGAATAAACATAATTCGAGACAGACAACAAGATTAAACAGTGATGCTGTCAATTATGGTGGAACTGAAAATCGGACAAAACTACAGTACTACTACTACTACTACTACTACTAATAATAATAATAATAATAGCCAAGCAGAACATATGCGCTGCATTAACGATGTAGCAACGTTAATTGTCGATTTTTGATGACCACTGTTTTTTTGTTGTTGTATTAAGTTGTTGTACTCTATTTTTTGTATACGGTGATGATTCCCTCGCAACCTCGTCCTACAGTTCTAGTTGTGGTGTTCTACAGTTTTAGTTGTCATCATCATCTCTGCTATTTTGACTGAAGAAAACAGTCATTCACTGTTTTGACAGTTAGTGGAGAATTTCATACGGGGGTTTATCAAGATAGCTTATTTTAAATCATGGTATGATTGAAAGTGGAATTTTACAAAGAGGAAGGAAGAGGAATTATAACAATATGCTTACATATCTCCCAAACAATTGTCAAACATAATCACAGAAAAATATTTAGCGTTGATGAACACTTTCTGAGTACATTTGAGTCCACATGGATCTATATAAACACAGTACAGTGTTAATAGCTGAAAGACAAATAAACCACAGAAACAGAGGTCCTCAATAAATAAATGCTGAAAATCTTGGCTGTTGACGTGGGGTCAGGTACATCACGTGCCAGCCTAGAAAAAAAACAAACGTTCGATCTTTTACAGCAATAATATGCTAATGTGCAATTTTAAGTGGGTATACGGAAATCCTGGAGCTTGGTCTGCATACCTCCGTATCACGTATACTACATCACTGGTTGTATTTATAAGTCAGAACCACCCTAGTATATCAACACAGGTGAATTAAGGTTGGAACAACGTTGGTTTCTTAAGAGAGGTGCTGTTTTATGTTTTATTATCTTATAACAACCAATGTTGAGATCTACTGAAAGATCCCACACAGTTGAACACGTAATTTATTTCCAATTTTGCTTTTTTAATGTCAAAATCAAGATATGTATACGTGTTATTTGGTTTATTTCTAAAAATAATAGTTCAGAATCAAACTAAATGAAAATGATAAAATATAGGCTACGAATGTTTATTTGGCGACTACGTGTTGGACTTCGGTTTGCAGCTGTTGTCTGATCAAAATTTAGATAGTTGGGAAGTAAGAAAGGAAAATGTTAATTTCGACCAGTTAAATGACTGTGTACTTACTTTTGCAATGGAGTCTGGTATTTCCATTATGGTTCTCTTGCTCATTGTTCCCATGGAGTTGGAATCCACAACCAATAAGCTCTGACTGCAAGGTCTGCTGAATTTACAGTCACTCCGCCGGATAGCTATTTAAGTGCTGCATAGTCCCAGTATCCGCGGTTTCGGCGTAACGTGGAGGATAATATGGTATAATGGGAAGATGGGATTGAGAGTATATGCGTGATTGTCTCCATTGATTAATTTTAACAGAAATTATGACAACTAAACACGTAACAAATAGAAAAGAAACTACAGTCAAGATAAAATGTCAGATTGTAGTTATATTCTTTGTCGAACGTAAAGTCAGTGAAATCGGAGAGCATTTCTGGGGAAGTGTCCGCCACAGCCACGTTAACAGTGACTGTAGCTGAACGAGAATGCTGTCCGTTGTCCTCCACTATAACAATGAGCTTCTGTTTCACAGCATCTTTATCAGTGACGTGGCGCACAATTCTTATTTCTCCATTCTGTAAACCCTCTTCAAACAGCGCACTGTCTGTCGCTTTCTGCAGTTTATATGAGAGCCAGGCATTCTGTCCAGAGTCCACATCCACAGCCACCACCTTAGTCACAAGGTAACCCACCTCTGCTGAACGAGAAACTATTTCAGCCACTATAGAGCCTCTAGTTTGTACCGGATACAGAATCTGAGGCGTGTTGTCATTCTGGTCTTGGATGAAAATATGAATCGTAGCATTACTAGCTAGTCAAAGGAGGGGAACCGCCATCTTGAGCTGTAATGTAAAAGGTGAAACGTTTAAATTGTTCATAATCGAATGAGTGTATTGCCTGCAACACTCCGGTTTCTGCGTTAATGGATACTAAAGAAGTAAAGGTGTTGTTTGCATTTCAAATAAAGGTGCATTGTCATTCACATCAGATATGGTGAGACGTAAAGTGGAAGAACTTGAAAGAGGAAGCGAGCCAGAATCGGTGGCTGTTATAGTAATGTTATATTCTGTTATAGTTCTTGTAATAGTCTGATATTGAAGATCGTATTTCAAAAGGCATCCCTTTATTTACACTACATGTCACTAGTCCATTAACATCTGAATCGTAGTCTTTAATTTTAAAAACTGCCACCGTAGTCCCGGGAGGAGAATCCTCTGAAACAAAAGTGCTGAACGACATGATGGTAATTACTGGTTCGTTGTCATTTACATCCAGTACCTCGACAATTATCTTACAGGAGTCAGTTAACCCTTCCTGATCTTTCGCCTCAACTCTAATTTAATATTTTTTGTCTTTTTCATAATCCACCTGGCCTTTTACGGAAACCATTCCTGAATTTTCATCAATACTGAAAATGTCTACAGCGTTTCCTTTAATTTTAGGGGAAAAAAACCGTAATCTCGCCGTTTGACCCACTGTCAGCGTCGGTTGCATTAACACGTGTTATATATGTTCCCTTTGAAGTGTTCTCGACCACCGAATACTGTCTGGTTAAAACGGGTGCGTTATCATTTGCATCTAACACAGTGACATCTATATTAACAGTGCCAGACTTCTGTGGATTCCCGCCAGTAAGCTCTGCATACTGCATGCTTTCTCCGGACACGATGCGGGCTCAAACAGTCTGCAGCCTTTTTAAATCCAGTCCCAAATCGTGTGCGATGTTACCAATCAGCGAACCCTTTTTCGTCTCTTCGGGAACAGAGTAACGAATTTGTCCAGTAACAAAACAGCATGACAAAATGACGAGCAAAAACGCATTCATCACAAAGCCGCAATATCGAGATATTATAAACAATATCTGAAAAGCCAGGATACAAATCCAGAACAGAAAATATGTAAATCAATTTATAAAATCCTAAGTATTTTCATGTGGATACTCCTAGATGATATACGCTTTTAGATTTTGACTGAAGAATGCTTCAGTTTTTTCCTCCGTTAGAAAAAGTCTGGTTAGACAAAGTCAAAGGTGTGGCTTACAGACTGACATCACGATTAAAAATCCTAGATGAACAGCGGCACTTAGAGTCTAAAAGCAGAATATATGGCAGCAAAGAGTGAATCTCTTTAAATGTGATATATAATTTGAAAACTCTAAGGCGTTCTATGTTACACGCATCACCATAATAAACTGTTAAAAATCTGTATTAGCACCATGGACAGCTCCAGAAACAGAAACAGCTCATGACTTTACTCCAATCATATAATTTAAAATGTTGCAGCAGACAATTAATTTGTACTATTTGCTTTACGTTGAGGTTCCACAGAAATGTTGCTGTAAACTGACGTCTCTCTCTCTTTAAGAAACAAAACAAAACAAAACAAAAAACAGCTTTTCTAGTTAAAAAAAATAAATAAAAACAGCTACATGTCTACTCCTTTCATTTATTATAAATATTGATTATAATTGCATTTAACTGTTGAATGTGTTTGAATAGGTGAATTTTAATTTTTTTGTATTGTATTAAAAAATCTATTCTATTAGGATGTAAATACTTATTATGTAAATAATAATCATTATGTGAATCATAGTGTTATTATAAAAATATCTACTTCTGCTTCTTCTTGTAAAGATTTTCTTTAAAAAAAACTTTATTTATTATGAAGTCACCTTGAACCGACTAAACAAAGACCAGAAGAGCCTTGCACTTTCGACTGCATTTATCCCGTCTTTTCAATGTCCTTAAATGTTTTTAAAATACGTTAAAATTACGACTTTGCTCTGAGGAGGTAAGAAGGAAAATGTTTCATAAAAACACATTAAAATCTAATGCATCTCTTCTGTCTGACTTTCTTGAATAAAACAAGGCTTAAAACTTAAACTAATTGTCCACAACTATGACTGCATCAAACACAAATGTATTGTTCATCTAAAGATGATTTGAACTTGCTTTCTTAACAATGCTTTCGGGGAAAACAGGGGACTGCAGAATTACCTGGTTTAGTATATTCGTCACATACAACTATCACAAAACACATATAGTAAGCAATCTATGTTTAACATGCTACATTGAATATTGATTTCTATAACTGATAAGAACTTGAGAGGTTTTTTGAGCAAAATCTCAAACTCCAGGCTACACGGTGATTTCTGAGCGCATATCTCCTCTCTGTCTATCCTGTCTTTGACTACTACATTGCCAACATTACGATTTAGCTCAAGGTACTGCCTACTGTCATCAATAACCTGGCGCGCCTTGCCTGATACCAACCTCTTTACGTCCAAGCCCAGATCTTTCGTTACGTCTCCAACAAACAAGCAAGGTTTCATCTCCTCTGGGATGGAATAACGAACTTGTGCGTTCATGGTGCCCATCAGACAAAACAGAAGGATGGTGAACCTTGATGGCAAATGCCAAAATCGTCCTAGGCCCAAAGCGCGTAGTACTTTGAGATCCCACATCATATCTACAAGTAATGTGCTTATTTTCATAAGGTTATAGCAGAACTCGTGACATGATCGGTATTTAATGCACTCACAGACATCGATTTAGGCATGTATTAAGCTTTATTATCATCTCACAGTACCCAAACCGTCTCCACCCTTTTTACTGCACAATACACAATGGAAGCAAATATCCAAGTAAAGATAGCAATAGCACCACTCAAAGCTCATGCTGCGCTCTGCACATATAGTGCTTGTATATACACAGCCATAACATTATGACCAACCGCCTAATATTGAGTGGGTCTCCCCTTTGCCACCAAAAAAGTAAAGCCCTATGTGTTTTGACACCTTTGGAACCAGTGGATTACTTTTGTTATGTCTTGACCATTGCAGATTGGGAACATCCCAAAAGAGCTGCAGTTTTCGACTTGCTCTGAACCAGTTGTCTAGCCATTACAATTTGGCCCTTCTCACAATAGCTACATTTTCAATATCTCATTACACTTGCAGCTAGAAGTAGGTTGGATAAGCAACAAGTGAACCTTTTTCCTGAAGTTGATTTGTTGGAAGCTTCAAAAGTTAAAAAGTATAAGAATTTTAGTGACTTTGACAAAGGCCAAAATTTTGAGGACTGGGTCAGAGCAACTCCAAAACTGCAGGTCTTGTGGGATGTTCTTTGTAGTAGTCATGACCTACCAAAAGTAATCCAAGAAAGGCAAACCAGTGGACTGGTGACAGGATCGTGGGTGGCCAAGGATCACTGATGCACATGGGGAGAAAAGACTGGCCCGTGTATTCAGAGCGCTAGTGTAGATCAAATTTGTTGAAAAGGCTCATGCTGGTTGTGATAGAAAAGTGTGAAAACACACAGTACAACGCTGTTATGGTGGCTGTAAGTGGACCTACTCAATATTAGGGAGGTGGTCATAATGTTATGGCTGATCGGTGTGCCTATATATCACACAAAATTTAGAGCAATATTAATGAGTGCTAGGAATTTTGGACGATTTTATACACATTATCTATGACAACAAACACTAAATTCCGTTATTTATTCCATTTTTACACTCCAGGCCGTTATTATTTTCTATGAGGACACTCATTAACTTGGACTCTGTTAAATTTTATTTTCCAAGTAACTTCCAATATAGACGTCATCCGAAACAAGCTTTACAGAGAAATGAGCTCCAATAAGCAATATCAAACGAGCAGTTCAAAAGATACAGTACTGAGGAAAAAGCTCACTTGATACATTGAAGTCCACCAATCAAAACTGAACCAAACGTTAGGGGTGATGATAAATCAACATGTTTCCACAATTGTATACATACATATACATTTACATAGCCAATTAAGTCAAAAAATTAAGCGTATTGAAACGTTTTGATTATATGCATCATAGTATGTCTCCGTGCGCCGTCTCAGAGATATCAACAACTGTTTGCCAGGGGTAGCTCAGTGGTTAAGGCATTGGACTACGGTTCGGAAGATCCCAGGTTCAAACCCCACAACCACCAAGTTGCCACTGTTGGGCCCTTGAGCAAGGCCCTTAACCCTCAACTGCTCAGATGTGTAATGAGATAAAAAAAAAAAAAAGTAAGTCGCTCTGGATAAGAGCGTCTGCCAAATGCCTAAATGTAAACGTAACTGTTTATCCTGTCGCGCGCCGAACCAAATCAAGCCGTTACCCACTAACTAACGCTCTGCGCACGAACAAGGACGTTCACGGGTTCTCTCTCATTTTATGTCTTTTAACAAACTTGTAGAATTAAACAAATATTCTATCAAAACAACTGAATGTCTTTTCGATATTTGTGTATTATCTTTATAAATAGATCATTCCTGGGGAAATACAGAAAGCGGGACTGACTACTTTTGTAGGAATGCATGCATATTAGCTATGTGTAACGATACGTTATATTGATTTACGCTAATTATTCTTAAATTATACTTTACACTTTATCACCTGTAATTCAATTGCAGACCACCTATTCCATACGAACTACTACTGACAATAATCTCCATCTAAACTATAAGTGTGAGTATCACAGAGATGTAGCTAGCACTGACCTTACATACTAAATATACAAGTGAAGCTTTGAGTTATATGCAATAATCAATTCTTAAGTATAATTTAAATGTAATTAGAATACATTAATATCACGTCTATCGTCACAAATAGGTAATATACGTGAAGTCCTATAAAGGTATTCGCGTTTTCTGTATTTGCCCTGAAAACTTCGATTACCAGCATCATGTCTTTGTTTCAACAAGTTTATTAAAAGACAAAAATGAGAGAGAAATAAGTCTTGTTTTGAATCTGCGTAAGGAGACTGAATATCCCTGCACACTTGTTAAGATATAAACCATATTCTTGCAGAGCTAGAAGAGTTAAGAACACACACACATACAGTACACACACATAAACACATGCACACGCAGACACACCACTAGAGGGAGTAACTATACAATCGAATCAGAGCTCAGCTGCTGTTGTTAAACCAGGACATCCATCAGCACAGCCTGTTAATTAAACATTTAAAATATGTTTATGTTTAAGTACAAGTTTTGCAAAATTAGTTAACTGGACTATTCAAATTAATAGTTGATCATGTAAAAATTTCAATGATTACAATGAACACAATTATTGCATGGATATATGAACAATACAGACATGGTGTTGAACACTGTTCTGAAGTTACACTGGGCTTAATATTTGCAACTGTTATATCATGTCAAGCCAATCTAAATAGATCCGGATTTTTTTGCATATTTGTCACACTTATTTAGATCATCAAACAAATGTTTAATATTACACAAAGATAACCTGAGTAAATACAAAATGTTTTTTAAATGATGATTTCATTTATTAAGGAAAAAAGCTGTTCAAACCCTTCTGGCCCTATAAAAGTAATTTCCCCTTAACCTAACTGGTTGAGCGACCCTTGGCAGCAACAACTGAAATCAAACTTTTGCAGCAACTGGCAATGAGTCTTTCACATCACTGTAAAGGAACTTTGGCTCACTCTTCAAAATTGTTTTAATTCAGTCACACTGGAAGGTATTCAATGAAAGGCCTTTTAAGGTGCCACAGCATCTTAATCAGATTTAAGTACGGACTTATTTTATTTTATTTTACTTTATTTTATAGCCATCCAGAGATGGACTTGCTGGTGTGTTACAGAGTTTACAGAATAGTTGTCCAAAAGTCTTGGGGATAATCAAGATTTGGCAAATGTGAAATGAGCCTTTGTGTTCTTTGTGGACAGCAGTGGCTTTCACATTAGAACTCTCCCATTGATGCCATTTTTGCACAAGTTCTTTCTTATTGTTAAATCATGAATACTAACCTTAACTGAGGCATCAATTGCTTCAGTTAAGGTTAGTATTTAAGACAGTCCCCCTGGATAAGTCTTTGGAATAATTTTGGTAGGCTACAGTGGCGGAAATTCTGAAAACATTATAAAGACAAGTAATTCATACACTGGGTAAGAGCAAAGTAACAAAGGTTTTATTTAAACTTCTGCAGAAGGATCAGTCTCATACAGCAAACAATTGCAGCATGGAGAAAGGTGATCTCTTTCTCTCAGCTGACCTATTTTCAAACATCTATGTTAACATAATCAACGCCCCGTACATGAAGTTCCTACATTCAAACTCACAACTCTTTATCTGACCCAGACCAGATATCCATACCTTATCATTTATTCAAAGACACTACAATCAGGTTGTTTCTGTTCTATTCTCAGCCTTGTGTTTCTAAGCTTTGGCAAACAAGTTTAAAGCTTCTATAGTCTATGTGGCACAATAATTTAATTAATACATAATTAAAATGTGATTTTTCCATTACAATTTCCCCTTTTGTCATTCTTTGACAACCTAAACATTTTAATTTTACAATTCATGACAATACTAATAAAGCCGTGAATTAGGTAATTTACATCAGACATTGTCTCTCCAACCTGGTTTTTAAACATCATCACCACTAGCACTCTAATGCACACAGAGCACACTACAGCTGTTTTATGGGGGAAAGACCCCTGACACAAAAGCATTTTTGAAATTTTTTTCAACCTACTTAAATATACATGCTTCATAACTCTCTAAAGATTTACATTATGTCTTCTTCCATATCAGGATCTAAGTCACCATCAGGATAATAGTCACCTGAATTTTGAAGCCTGTCAGAAGTCGGGTCGTCCCAGTCATCCATTGAGTTCGTTTTCTGTTGTTTTATGTTCTTGCCAGTCTTTCGTAACATTTGATATTTTACTGTGTTCAGAACTAGTTCCTGTATACACCTGCAAATACAGGGTGTTATACAGAGGCCTAACAAGACTATAATCCCAATTGGTAGAACGCTATAATCTAGTCAATAACCCCAGCCTCCCCACAATTGCTTAACCACGAGATCCAAGACTCTACTTGGGGAAGTGTTTGCAAAGCCTTCTTCATGTGGTTTATGATGTTGCTGATATTCTGCTGATTGTCAGGTATATAGCAACAACAAGAAGTGTTTAAAACCTTACACACTCCACCTCTCTTGGCTAGTAAAATATCCAGAGCCATTTTATTTTGAATCGTGATCTCTCTAACCTGCTTAAGTTCATCATTTACTAACTGCAGGGCGTTTACAATGTCATTTTTTAGTATCAGTAACATGTATGCTAAACCATTTACCTTGTTTAGGGCTACTGTTGTTCCTCCGCCGAGGAAAAGTGACCAGCCTACACTTGACCCTGGGCTAGTCCATGGGTTTGCTAAAGTGTAACCATGAAATTTAACAGGGACATCTCTTTTCCTTCTATTCACTGACATCCGCGGCCCCCACGGATCTTTTGCGTGTACTGACACACTAGGGGTTACATATGCAGGATAACATGAGCCTGTCCAGTTGAAGTACCTGAGTAAAGTCACATATGCGATTGACCCACACACACACATTACTGCATTTGTAGATGATAGCTCGAACGGACAACTACCGTCATTTGGAAAATAATTACCATCTATACTACATTTAGGTGACCTACCTTTTGAATGATTGGTTATACGAACATAAGTGGTGCACTCAGACCGGTCAGGTTCCCCATTTTCCTTTTGATCTTGCACGGCACAAGTGTCTCTTCTTAACAGGCAGTGGGGTGCAATAACTCCCTGGGGCATCAAAACACAACTTATTGGTAGCCTATAATTACACCCAGGGACTGCTGAGTTTGGCCTCCCTGTTTGTTTGTACTGTAGTATGCTGATATCTGCTGGATATGGTGGTTGGTGGTTGTCGGTATGATACAAGATGTGTTGTCTGTTATATCTGTAAGAACGACTCACACTTGAACTTCACTTCTTTTTAATAACACGAATAACTCAACACACACTTTTCCATCCACACACTTCCTTCAGTTCAACCCCTCTACGTCATTCCCCTTTAAAGAGACCGACGCTCTTTTTATCCCACTAATGCAACAAAACATATTACTTTAACTAAGCATCAGGTTATTAGTCTTACTAAACATACAACATTTCCCCTCCCCTCCCGGTGAACTAAGTGTGAAAAGATGTAAGATAATCCTGAAAACGAGCAGGCCGAGTATGCGATCTGGTAGGTCTGTCTTGCGACGTCGCAGACAGCGGCAGGGTTGTAGCTTGCGGAGTCACTGAATGCTGCCCTGGCATTTGAGGGCATGGAGCACCTAGCATAGAGCAGGGAAACACCGCATCCTGGGTGCAATCTTCTTCTGAAGGGCATGTCACTTTCCTAAGCCGACCCGCGTGCCAGCGGGAACCATCTGATAACTGGAATGTGACTGAACTGTTTCCGTACCTGCTGGGGTTGTGACCAGAAAGTGCAAAGCTTGTTTTCTCGCTGTGGCCGCAGGACTCGTACCCAGTCCATTGGAAAGAGTTTGGGAATCTGGACTCTTTTCCTTGCATTGTATCTGCCTTATGCCTTGAGCTGTTGTCCTTGCACCCTGGCTTTCACCACAAGGCTTCCACTGTGAGAAACAGGAGGGCAAATTCTGTGCAAGGGTAACTCCAACTCTCGCCCCAGCATTAGTTTTGATGGTGACACACCTGTGGTGGCATGCTGAGCCGCCCTGTAGTGTAGAAGCGTCTGGGACAAGGCCTCATTGAAAGAACAGCCTTGTGCCAAATGAGCTCTCAGATCGTTTTTTAGCGTCTGATTAAATCTTTCCATGCCCCCATTTGATTGCGGATGATAATAAGCTGTTCGTACGTGCTTGATCCCTTTGCTGCGCATGTAACTGGTAAACTCAGCAGACACTAGTTGAGGGCCGTTGTCTGTTGTCAAGGTCCTTGGCACGCCCCAGCGGGCAAAGAGCACCTCCAGAAAGTCAATGATGGAGCTGGATGTGACAGAGCTCACAGCTGTAACCTCTGGCCACTTTGAGTGTAGATCATAGACCACTACGAGGAAACGTAAATGATGGGGCACGTCATGAAGTTCACCACAGATATCCAGTTGAACGTGGTCCCAATGCCGAGTCGGCCAAGGCAGAGACCCCAGTGGTGGCGGAGGTTTTGGGCCCATTTTCCCACTTACAAGACATGGAACGCAGTCTCGAACAAGTTGTTTGATGTCTTTGTCCAGCCCTGGCCACCATACGAGATCCCTACAGCGTTGCTTCAGTTTAACTATGCCGAGATGGCCCT
>JAQMYL010000012.1:11521829-11548726 GCA_030014365.1 Clarias pachynema | reverse complement strand
AGTCTGTGTTAAGAGTTTAGAAAAAGTATCTGAAGTATGGGTAAGCGCTTGTTAGCGATTGAAAAAAACTGTAATCATGTTTTGAATCAATTCTGTGATTGAAGCACAAATTCTGACTCATTAGTTATCTCTATGACACCTGGCAAGATGGGTTTGTGATTTCTAAATACATATATCTCCAACTATAGTCACATACTGCTAAGTTCCATATTTTATACATTTGGTCTAACATGTATACAAGTTGAAGAAAGTGAAACATGTACTGTAAGCGAGTATGCTATTTATGGCAAATACTATGTCATATGGCAACTTTGTGATCTTGTTGGCAGGCATACATTCATGCATACACAAAAGGGTGTCCAGGTGATTTTAATCATGCCTGGTTGTTAGCAGAAGTCAAACACAATGACAGTTTCAGTATTTTATTTATCTTTCATGTTGACTTGAGTTCGTCTGCATGAAGTCTCTAACCTAGAGTTTTATACTCCAGTTGTGGCACCTGCTACATTGAGAAATGGCTACATTGATCCTGATTTATGACAGCCATTAATTTTGCTATCAGTGCTGCCTGAGTGTGAAGCATGTGCTGAGTCACTGGGGCGAAAAGCAGAATAGCTTTGTGTGCCCTTCAGGAAGGACTACCAAAGAACCTGCTGCACTCACTCAGACTCTTCAGGACCCTTTTACCTAAGCATGTCCTGAGCTGAATTCAATACCTTGAGGTAATCATAAAACATGATTTATTTTTTTAATACAAAGTTTATTTTCTCAAAACTCTTCAAACATTGAGCACAACAGCATTCTATGTGGACAATTTCATGACTTTGTCATAAAATGCATTCAGTGAGATTTTTTTCACAGTCATGCACAAATGCTAGCAAAACTCTATGCATTTGTAACACTTTTTGTACTTTTTTTGTTGTACTTTATTGTACTTTTCAACACATGAAACTGCCAGATGCATAATTTTAATTTAACAGGATATTAAAATAGAAATGTAACAAATTACTGTCTATATTTCTATACTTTGAACTTTAATGTTTGACTGCTTTGAAAAGAAAAACTTATATACAGAAACTGCTTTTGATACATAGAGTTTTGCTGGAGGTTCTGTTTGAGTGTGAAAAGGATTAATGAATTTTTTTTGGTTGTCAGTGAATGCATTTAGCAGTAAAGCAATGAAAAGTTGTCCACAGTTTGGTCTGCATAAAAGGCTGTTATGTTTACTGTATATAAAGTTTATTAAAGTAAACTCAGAATTGAAAAATATTTGTTTGAAATTGTATATAATTAAAATGATTAATTATATAGCAGACAGCAATGAGTGACCATGTCAAGAAGACAGATTACATTTGAAGCACAGAGGTGTGGTTTCAATTATTTATAATATTTTATTTATTACACTTGATGATGAGAAAATAGCTGCAAGCTAAGGAATAATGTGAGTTCCTCTTTATATTTTAATGTGACCAACCTTTTGGCTGTTGATGTTATGGTTGGCATTCTTTTATTGTGGGTTTTGTGTGTAAGAGAAAGAGAGTAAGACGTAAAACGAGACAGGATGATAAAGTGAGAACTTCATTAAGCTCTATGTTTTTGTCAGATATTAGAGGACAGCTTCCCTCTCATTCCTCCCACATTCACTTCCACTCCTGTTGAGTCCCTCAAGGAGATTGTTGCTATAGAGATCTGCTCTATCGGTGTGGTAACCATAGAAACTGTCTCCTGGATCACACATGCACATGCCCACACACGCACGCATTCCCCTCCCCCCAAACCAACCCCACCTACAAGGTGACGGGGTTTTAGATTTTTTTTTTTACATACAAAATTAGCATATGAGCAGTCTCCTTCTCGCTCTTTTACACATGCTCATACATCCATGGATGTTGTCGGCAAGAGACCAGACAGTTACACAAGGACACAGTAGCTCAGCTACCTCTAAGACAGAAAGGGTGGGAGCGGCCTCAGAGAGATACTCATCATGCTGCTGCAGTGAATTTCTCTGGCTTCATGCCAGAACTGATGTAATGTTTGGTAGAAAAGGATTAAAAGATTGATACCACTGAGATTGCAAATATTATAATTTCTTTGTTTAGAAACAACATTACATAAGTTTAATACAGGGCTTTGTATTAAACTTATGTAATTGTACAATTGTACCATGTTCAAGCATCAGAAACCCAATGCAGCACTCTAATAGTCTTGCAGTGAGTTTTAGCTTCTGTAGCAAAGAGCAAAGTAGCAAATACACAATACCAAATATTTTGCTGAATGATGTTATACAGAAGAGCGCAGGGGTAGCTCAGTGGTTAAGGCGTTAGACTATTGATCAGAAGGTCCCTTGGGCAAGGCTCTTAACCCTTAACTGCTCACATGTAAAATTATATAAAAATGTAAGTCAATCTGGATAAGGGGCGATGTCAAATGCCATAAAAATGTAAATGAAGAGAGTATTCTTGGCCAGGTGTATCAGACATTCCAGGGCCACGGTACTGCAGAATTTATGACGTTCAACTTATTATCTGGGGATCAGATAATGCGTTGGTTATTGATCAAGATACAAAAGGGAAATATACACATGTCGCTTCTACTTGTAGTGTATTTCCCTAATGATATTGAAGGGTTTTCTATTCACAACTAATCTGATACACATTATGTGGCCTGTACAATCAAAACAACAAAAATAATCGGTCAGATTCTGTAGCTGTAAGTGGTTTTAATGAAGAACAAAGATTTGCATTTGTTTTTATAACATGCATGTCACTTACTGTATGGGAATATCTGATTTCGAATTATGGAGTGACCACTGATGATATAAAAAATAAATGATAATCAGATTGCAGTATTAGCTTTATTACTGTAGAAGATAAGTACATCTTGAATACAGTTAAAAAAAAATTCATGTTTAATTTTAAATCTTGCCAATGTTTTGTTCTTGTGGTCCAAATTTTGCACAATCATTTTAAGAATCTTAAATACAGGGTGTATGAGTTTTCACACATAAAAAGAAATGAGGTATTGATCATTTGTCACATTATTAAGAAAGAAACCTTTATTTATTTTTTTGGTGATTTATTAAACAAAACACAGTACCACCTTGTTCATCAAAATAAAATAAAAAAGAGAAAGAGAGAAATGGACTTTACTATTTCACTGTCACAGTTTGATGAGCAGGTGTACAAAAGATACAACTGATGAGCCCTGCCCATTTGGACAGTGCTTTACCACCTACTGACCACTACCAGACACTGAGAAAGAATGATGAAATGAACACTCACTAGGTACAAGCATACACTACATATACTGTATTTTAAATCCTTTTTTTTTTTTTTTTTTTTTTTACATTTTCATTGAGCTTTTTATCCTTAAAGGAAAAGGTGAAGCAAAAGAGATAGTGTTGTCATACATAGTAATTTAGTTACAATAATAAAGTGTTAGATCAGTATGTCAAAGCCATACACAAACCTTTTTTTTTTTTTTTTTTTTGCTTTAGTTTCTCAAAACCAAACCAAAAGAACAATAAAGATTGAGCAAGAGCTTTAAGGGCATCACACTATAAAGCAGTTACAAATAAGTAGAAGGCTTAGTAACATGGTAGATGTACACTCTTAGGGGGTGAGGAAAATATAATTATACAAAAGGCTTGGCGGAGACAGTGCGTTTGCAAATCTCTTGTGCATGTAATGGATACAAATCATAAACGAAAATAGCAAAATTATAGCAATCTATATCTATATTCATATATATCTATATAGTAAGAGTTTCCTTCTGGTTAGGTCATGCAGCAGTCACAGCTGAGCCATTGTGACATTGGTTTAAGTCATGAGGTTGTACAGTGTAAACAGACAGGGGGAGGGATCCAGCGGAGTAGAAGCATGAAGCTTTCAGTGCAAAGATTGGAGTCTGGGGTGGAGTCTGTCTATTCCTAGACTTTGTACTGCAATTATCCAGTAACCTTCTCAGTCCAATTTCCAATGCAAAAGCAACAGGGAAAAATGAATTTCAAATAGGTAAAACTGGCAATGCAGTACTTTGGCCAATTCACATCATATCATGCTCTGGTTAAACTCCACCCTCTGACTATGCCTTGACTCGCCCTTCTGTTTTCTCCATTCTACCTTAGACAAATACAAAATGTGAAATACAAGGACCAGTAGCCATTACACTGTTCACTGGTGACACACACTCACACATAGATCAGTGATGTTCAGTGTACTGAGTGAAGTACAATGACTAGAGCTGGCCAATTTAACATTCAAAACATAAAAAGCATAAAGCCAGGGTAGAAGATTTGAGAGTCAGAGAGAGCAAAAGATGTGCTGTACAAATGCAATATTGATCAATTGAAGCTTATAAAAAGAGCTTAAAAAACACTTTTTTTGCTGAAACAACACTCAAGAATCGGCCTAATTTGTCTAAGTCATCAGATGAACATGTCTCAGCCTTCTGTGTAGAAAGGCAAGGATATTTTGTACAGGAGAAAATCCATACATCAAATCCCCATATTGGACGAGAAAGCAGGCACAAAAATAGGGTTTAAGGTCAGAGTCTAAGGTTTAATAGAAAACAAATGTAAGGGCAGCGATACCAAACATTCAAAGCATATACTTCAAATCACTGAAAGTTTTTAGGGGATTGTTGTTGTTTTTTGTACATTAGCACTAACACTGTTTTTATTTTACATGTATTGTACAACTATATAAGCTACCCCTATAAGCAACACTACCCAAGTTTTCATTTATTCAGTAATCATCCTTTGCTGTTACTGTAGGTGAGTCACAACTACATGCACCCAGGCTTTGTTGCATTTTTAGTTTTCAGCTCTTGCTAGACATTAGTTCTTCTGGTTTTGCCCTGTATGTAATCCCATACATCAACCACATAACTTTTTTAGAGGCAAAACTGCATCTTCAAAAAAAAAAAAAAAAAATAGGCACAACGAAAGGGGCGCTATCAATAGTATAGTGGTAACCTTTGACTCTGTACAAGCATGTGTGTGTGAATGTTACATTTTACTTTTTCAGATAATACGTTAATAATGACTGGGACAGAGTGCTGGTAAACATAATGTGCTTGCTTTTTATCATTCACAACTGTTTTATTGTTCGTTTTTTTATACTGCTGCTGGGTGTCAGGTGAGCGTGTCCTCATGTTCTCTATTGATTTGAAATCCTTCTCCATAGTGTAGACACAAACATAGAGCAGAGCAAGCAGAAGCATTAGTTTAACATCGTCTCTTTAAAGTGAACCAGTTTTATTTTACAACATGGCACCCAACTTCTCTATTGGCACCATGTGTACACACTTCACTTCCAATCTCAAAGCTTTTCTGTATATCATGACAACTTGTTCACATCTTTTTTTTTCTTTTTTTTTAATTCTTGATGAGTCTTTTGGTAAACCTTCTTATGTCTGATTTTGTCTTAGTTTCTGAGATCAGAAAACTGATTCTACAATGATAAATAAGACAGAAGTGTCAACAGCAATCTACCTATTTCTTATAGTTGTCTTTTGAGAAAATTGAGTGGTCAGGTCCTCATCAGTGATAATCTAATCATCAATCAAATGTACTTATGTAACTATAAATTAGTTATTTAAGACCAATTTTGTATCAGTGAGAAATATGAAAAGTGTTAAGTACTTCAGGTTGAATGACTCAACATAAAGTAATTGTTTTAGTTCAAATTGAGGAAAATGTTCCCTGCTCATAGCCTTATTAATATTTTTTTATTATGATCCCTGTTGATATCTCTGTCTTATATATGCATATGATCTTAGCATTTCTGTTTCTAGTCATCATCATCTTTCCCCTTTTCCTTCTTATCTTTCTTCTCCTTTTCCTTCTTCTTCTTTTTCTTCTTCTTGGCCTCTTCTTTCTTGCCAAAAGTGATGAAGTCACCCTTATCGTCACCGTCCTGCCCCTGTCTGATAGAGATGATGGCAGGTGAGCCAGGGATGATGAAGGCTTCAGGTGGAACTTCGCCTGGCTTCAGATGCTGGGGAGGCATGCCAGGGCCTGGACCATACCGAAAATGCCAACTGTTACTGTCCACACCAGCACCTACAGGAGGAGACACCTCACCACCCTCATTATCTACCAGAGAGAGAGAGAGAGAGTGAGAGAGAGAGAGAGATTGTTAATATTATAGACGCTTGAGTTTTTCAATAAATGTTTATTTTCTATGCCATAAATACAGCATTACAAATATAACAATATACAAGTATGTCTTGTATTGCAACAATCACTGATATGCATGCAGTATAAGACAGCGAAGGTGCAGCATGGATCAGAATTAAACTGCACAGAATTACAGTACATGTCAGGTCCAAGCCATTAGAGCCGGAAGACAGAAAGGTCAAATAAGAAAGGCTGACATTTTAACAGAGGTAAACACACACTGACAGGAAGGCAAAGAGTAACACACATAAATACGTACTTCAGACCCAACTGAGTTTCTGGAACTTTTTAGAAGGGAAGGTACTGTATAAGGTATCTTTAGAAGGGAAGGTATATGTTTCACTGTGTAAGTTTAAATAAATACAACACCAGTACTGGCTAAGAAGCAAACATTTACAAAAGTGATGGAGTCTTATTCTGATCCTGCACAGGTAAAGGTCCATACATACAAACCTGTGTGTGTGTGTACGCTATGAGTCAATGTAGAGAAGCCACTATGGGCCTTTTTAACAAAATACAATTGTTATTGTAAACAATGTGGGAACATTTCAAAACAGTCTAAATTCAAAAGAAGAGATGAATATTCCTCTGTAAAAATGTTACAAATTATATCTTTTCAATTATGTACAGTTAGTAAACAAACTGTTAACTACAAATGGATACAGTAGCTAGCTACAGTAATAACAACCAATTACCTACTGGTTTATTTTAGTTACTTATCTAGCATTGGATATGTTATCCAGCATGAACAAATATTGGTCAGGTAGCCAGCATTAACGGTGGGCTAAATGTTATTCAGTAAAGATATTCTGTGCTGTTATTAGTGTGAATACTGTATCAAGTTTATTTGTTATGTTTAATTAGAAGTAATCATAAAAAAATCACACTTGAGCTTCCTATAGAGACAGACCACATTAGCACATCACAATCTGAAAATCTTTTTCTGTTTCCACCCACACTTTCTTTACATTTTAAGGCAAAATGTGGCTTTTCATTCACTCATCGTTGTCTAAAACGCATTATCCTGTATACAGGGTCGCAGGAGCCTGGAGTCTATCCCAGGACACAAGGCGGGTTACACCCTGGATAGGGTGCTAATCCATCACAGGGCACACGCACACACACACACTCCGGGCATTTTGGGAATGCTAATTAGCCTAATCTGAACATCTGTGGAAGAAAACCGGAGTACCTAGAGGAAACCCACCAAGTACGGGGAGAACATGCAAACTCCATGCACACAGAGGCGGGAATTGAACCTGGTCTCTGATGGTGCAAGGCGACAGTGCTAACCACTAAGCCACCATGCTGCCTGTGGCTTTTCAACAACACTAAAATATAACAAGTGATGTGAATAACTTTTTTCCATTATGTCATTGTAAATCTGTATGTATAGATGATTTTGTTGGAGTTCTCTCTCTCTCTCTCTCTCTCTCTTATACTGTACCAGTCATAAGGCCAAAGGAGTTTCATCTTGTCCTTTATTCCTATTTTGGGCTTATCAAGTATTATGAGTGTTGTTAAAGTGTGTTCAGTGGTGTGTGAATGGCCATGTCTGCAACAAGAGATGGATTTTTTTTTAATGTGTCCTCACAGCACTTCTCTCCAGATTGTGCTTATTTCAGCCGAATGTACAAGAGTGATGAGGAACATCTCTCAAACTCCACTGCAGCATATAAACCACTCATTCTTCCCCATCAAAAAAAGCAAACTGCTACAGCAATTTTGTATTAAATTAAAGACAATACAAAAGATTTGCTTTTTTCTAAAGCAGAACATTCTCCCCAGATGGGATAGGATGGGAACACATAGTTTTATACATTCATTCACACCTAGGGGGAATTTACGATAGTCAATGCACCCATCTGCATGTTATAAAACTATTATAGGTAGCAATTTTTGTTTGTTATTAAAAGATGGTTAAGCACATTATCCAGTATAGAAAAGTGATAACCTATGGGTTTTGCAGCATTTTAACAAATAAAAATATAAAAAGAACAAGATAAAAGAATTTTAAATATTAACAACTCCTTCACAATTGAACCCAGCAAAAAAGAGGGCGGTAGGAAACAATAAACAAAGGCATACATTGGCCTTTTATTTGCCCAGATACATAGAAATTGAGGATACATATAATCTAATTTTAAAATGAATACTATTAAAATGAATACTATTAAAATCCAGGGAGAATCATGATTGTCTGAGGTCTGCCACATACAGTGTGTGTGTGTGTGTGAGAGAGAGAGAGAGAGAGAGAGACAACCAGTGAATAGAGTCTATTACGGGTCTCGAGGGTGCTGCCGGATTCCATTTGCCAACAATTACGAACAACAGTGCTCTCTAATCCCCTCCCTCTCTGACTGTCCCTCTCCCTGTACTTTATTTCACCTTATTATATTTTTTTAAATATTGTTTTTATTTCTGTTACGATTGGATGCTGTACTATAGTATATATTTCCTTTATTCGCTCTAAGTTTATAAAATTAAATTTTCTCCACTCGGCAAGAGTTTTCCTGGAGCCCTAAAGCCCTTTAAACTTGACCTTTTGTTTAATGTAACATGTGGAGACACTCGTTATGTCCTGAAATTATTGACATACTGTAGGTTTAATAAGCTGTATAACTGTAATGAGAAAATAATACATCGACAGATAGCTCTCCTAATAAAAAAGATAAAATGGTGCAAACTAAATAAATGCTCTCTCACTCTCTCTCTCTCTCTCTCTCTCTCTCTCTCACACACACACTCACACACACACACACAGTGTCCTCTGTATTCTTTAGTCCTCTGTCTGTATTTCACACACAAAAATCAATTAACGGATATATCTAGTATCTCCTCTAAAAATCCTTGGTCTAACAATCTAGCATATCCACTAACCACTCTCACCTCTCACATATCACATATTGGTGTATTTCTATATCTATCTATTTATTTATTTATTTATTTATTTATTTATTTGCTTTCTTGTTTTCTCTATGGTTGAGGGGCAGATAAGTAGGGCAGGATAGGTGAACTGTAAGCCACCTTCTATGTTCACTCTATCCAGTATTCCTGAATCTTTTAGGTCCATGAAAAAAGTACTGTATGTTAGTTGTAGAGTATTTAATAATGTGAATATTTAATATGAGAAGACCACACCTACATATGTCTGTATGCCTGGGTTTAGCAATCCAGATAAAATGCAGCAGATGGCACAGACAGGCTTTATGTACATGCAGCCAACAAACCCAGTTGTGTCTGTGTGTGTGTGTGTGTGTGTGTGTGTGTGTGTGTGTGTGTGTGTGTGAGTTACCATGGGTGAAATGAGCGACAGCTTAATAGAGATGATTATTTATATTCATAATTGATTTAACATCTTATGGACAAAGGAGATAGCTAATATACACATATAGAGTTTACATAAATGAATGGGCAAGTCTATTTGAACTATATTGCCAAAAGTATTCACACACCTGCCTTTACATGCATATCCATAGGGTTTAATATAATGTTGGCCCAGCCTTTTCAGCTATAAGAGCTTCAATCAGGGAAGGCTTTCCACCAGGTTTAGGAGTGTGTTTATGGAAACTTTTGACCATTCTTCCAGAAGCACATTTGTGAGGTCAGACACTGGTGTTGGACGAGAAGGCCTGGCTCGCAAACTCGACTCGACTCTTTGAGGGCCAGTCAAGTTCTTCCACACCAAACTTCCTCATCCATGCCTTCATGGACCTTGCAGTTATGTTTCCACAAACTGTTCCCACAAAGTTGGGAGCATGAAATTGTCCAAAATATAGTGTTATGTTGAAGCATTAAGAGTTCACTTCACTGGAAGCCCAACTCCTGAAAAACAACCCCACATCATAATTCTCCCTCCACCAAACTTTACACTTGGCACAATGCAGTCAGACAAACACCATTCTCATGGAAACTGCCAAACTCAGACTCGTCCATCGGACTGCCAGACAGATAAGCATGATTCATTACTCCAGAGAACACATCTCCACTGCTCTAGAGTCTAGTGTCAGCGTGCTTTACACCACTGCATCTGATGCTTTTCATTGCATGGAAATTTTAGGCTTGGATGCAGCTGCTATGGCATGGAAACCCTTTCCATAAAGCTCTCTATGAACTGTTCTTGAACTAATCTGAAGGCCATGAAGTTGGTGCATTGGCCACATTGGAGGTCTGTAGCTGTTGACTCTGTAGAAAGTTGGCAGTCTCTGTGCACTATGCATCTCTGCATCTCTGCATCCGCTGACCCCGCTCAGTAATTTTACATGGCCTACAGAGTTGCTGTCTGTGAAATATTTAGTAGTGAGGAAATTTCACGGCTGGACTTATTGCACAGGTGGCATCCTATCACGTTACCATGCTGGAATTTACTGAGCTATGTAAAGTGACTAATTCTTTCTCAAATTATTATAGAAGCGGTAGGTGCTTGATTTTATACACCTGTAACCATGGAAGTGTATGGAACACCTGAATTCGATGATTTGGATGGGTGAGTGAATACTTTGGGCAATATAGTGTAGCTAATATACACATATATGTGTATCACATATAGAGTTCACATAAATAAATGGGCAAGTCTATTTGAAACCTAGTATGGCATTTCAATTCAAACACTTTATGACAGTGTTTCTGATATAAGTATTTGAAATGGGTGTTTAAAAAACAAAAACTTTCTTATTTGCATTTGGCCTTTTAAAAACATAAAAATATTAATAAAAAAGAATTTGACTTGAATAGTGCTCTCAAGTCAAATTCGGTTTATGACATAAACCATTACTGTCATAATTCTGATAGATTTCAGAGCAAGCTTTTTCACAAGAGTTCTGAATCACAAGAGAATTATTATTTGTGTTTGCCCATCTGTTGGTACATGGCATAATATGTAAGTTCTGAGTCATAGGGCCGCACAGGTTGGTACACCTACAGAAACTTTAAAATCATTATAATGGAAAAGAAAGGTCATGGCCATCTACCTCTCTTTCTCTTCACCCCTTTCTCTCTGCCTTACTTTCACCACTCAGTATCTTTTCTTTCTTGTTTTTGCTCTTATTAACTGAGGAAAAAAAGTTTTGGTTTATTGATTTTTCATGTTACTTACATGTAACTAACTCACTTTAAATTGTAAACCGTATAGCAAAAAAAAAAAAAAAAGTTTTGGACATCTGACTGTCAGAACCATATTCAGGCTTTCCATAGACTGTTGGGATGACTTTGTATGATAACATTTCCCTTTACTGAAACTAAGGGGACTTGCCCAATCCTCTTCCATTAGCACAATGACCCTGTAAAGAAAGCAATTTCTATAAACATATGATTTTCCATGATGGAGCAGAAGAACTCAAATACCCTACACAGTGCTTTGACCTCAATCCCACTGAACCTCTTTGGAATGAACTATACTGCTGACAGCATGCCAAGGATCCTTGCCCAACATCAGTACCAAACCTCGCTAATGCTTTTGTGGCTGAATTTGCAAATCCCCAAAGCTATTTAAAATCATGAAGCTCAAGAGCTTTACTAAATGTTCACATGAAACATGAATGTGGGCAGAAATATGATCTCTGTGACTTTAACCTATTGGTGCCTGATACCAAATGGTACCAATTGCTGAGCTTCTGTTATGACACACAAAACAGTCTCTATAGATTACACAGAATAGTTTCAAACAAACAAACAAACAAACAAACAAACTTGTATGCAAAACAGCTGCAGGATGAAAAACCTTGTTGATGAGAAGTCTCATAGGAAATTATCAAACTGGTCTGAGAGTATGTTTATAGCAACTCAAATAATCACTCTTTAAAACTGTGGTGAGCAGAAAAGCATCTAAGAACAACCCATCAAAAACTTGAGGTGGGTAGCTATAAAGAAGGAGACCAAATCAGCTTCTACTTGTACCAAGAACAGGAAACTAAAGATATCATGGGCAGAGACTCAGCCAAACTGAAAAGCAAAAGACTAGGAAAAGACAAAGTTACTCTTTTCCTTAACTGCTTCGTTTGGGTGAGTCTGTGCCTGTAGGTGTATTATAGCACATCCATCTACTGTAAAACTGATGTTTTGAGGGGCTTTTCTGCTCACCCCAGTTGTAAAATTGTTTCTCTTAGAATATTCTTTATAGTTGCTTAAACCAGTCTGACCATTTCCCCCTGACATCTCTTATTAACAAGGCATCTCATCCAGATAACTGATGTTTATTCACTGTTTTTTCACCATTCTATGTAAAATCTAGGGACTGTTATATGTGAAATTCCCAGGACTTTAATAGTACAATCAAAGTAACAGATATCTAATTATTTGCATCTTTATTCTGATATTTAATGTAAACATTAAGTATATACTATTGTTTTGCTACAACAGGATTAGCTAATTAGATAACTGCATGAATTTCCAGGTTTAAGAGTGATACTTATAAATTGTGTAGATATAGTGAGCCCATAATGTTAGATTCTAATCCAAATTATTTTGATTTAAAGGATGATCCTTTGTCATGTTGACATTTAACATTTGCTTTCTACCCTACTTTTCACATTCCACCTGCCTGGCTTTTGTTTAGGTGATTCAGCACCATACCTCTCTCTCTCTCTCTCTCTCTCTCTTTGTTATCTGTGAGGGGGTTGCTGTGGAAACTGCTTCTTCCAGTGGTTAAGGCAAAGATACTGATGGAGAATAATGCTTTAAGCCCTCGTTATGTCCTACTGCAACCCTCCTTCCTTTTCCCCTAGTAACAGCAACCATTGCAGCATTGCAGACACCTTCTCATCGACTCTTTCACTCTCTCGGTGTGTCACCTCTGTGCTCTTTGGATAAATCTGTCTGCTTTTCTTCAATATAAATTGTGTAAACAGCTGCTCCAAATATATGCTGTACACAATAAAAGAAAGAAAGAAAAGTAAGTGTGCTTCTCATAATTTCATTCTCTTAATCTGGGTGTTGGCTTCTCTTTTCCATCAGTTTCAACAGGAATATACACATTGACACACACATATATGTGATAGGCAGTGGCAGCACTACTTTTTTCTTTCTTTTTTTTTTTTCTTTCTTTTTTTATTGTGTCAATACACATTAACTTAGCTTTGGTCACTATCTGCAAACCAACACTGTGCATTAACAAATGGTCAAAAATGCTGACTCATTTAATCTCTGTTGGAAATACAGTATATCAGCTGGCGCTGGCATTGGTCTGACACATCACTCACCCTACAGAACCTAATTCAACTTCATATTTTCTCTTCTATCTGAACTGTGCTGTAAATTCTCAAACTCAACAGGTAATCAATGGCCATGCCAGAGAGAGAGAGAGAGAGAGAGAGAGAGAGAGAGAGAGAGAGAGAGAATTACAGCTATTTCTTTCAGACACTCTTTGCTCTCTCCGTCATCAGCACTGACTTAATTAGAACAAATTGATCTTTCATAACCCAAGTAATTGCATTGTCCTTGCCTCCCTTTCACACTTGATCTGTCTGTCTTTTATGCCCCACATCTCATTTTCTTCTCCCTCTCCATCCTGTCCTCCATCAACAGTTATACAACTCTTATATTTTATTTATCTGTTCAATTTAAATAGTCTTTTTCCACTGATCTGTTTTCTGTCTTTCTCTTTCTTGTTTTATATTATGTCAACTGATCTACACTTCTCTAAACCCCATAAATTTACTGTGTGCACTGATGAATTCAAACTGCATTGTGTGCACATGACAGTTAATTAATAGTTCTCTTGTTCCACTAACAGCAGAACTAAATATACATCCATTAAATAAATGTATTCCAAACTGACAATTGAAAATGACATGTTCTCAAAAATTACAGAAATTGTCTATGAAGGAGAGAATATGGTCGATAGTATTAAAAACCCCTGTGGATTTAACACTATGCAAAGAATGAACTAAATAATACCATTTATATACTGGCATATTTTACAGATTCTGTTCCATGATAGCTGCTGGTGTTTTCTTTTATTTGTTTTTACCAACCCCTTTGTGACTGGGTATGTTACACACTGTGTGTGTGTGTGTGTGTGTGTGTGTGTGTGTGTGTGTGTGTGTGTGTGTGTGTGTGTAAACATGTCTATCCTAATTACCTCTCCTGTGTAATCCATTGTCAGTCTTTTGTCTTGTTTATTTTCTGCTTCAATTTTCCTTTCGTAGAGATAACCTGCACCACTTCTGTCAGGCCATGTCAGAAATTGCCTTACATGATAAGCAGGCTTTATGTTTTATTTGTTCATGACTGGAGCAATCACTATTATTTTTCATAAATTTCTCATACATCTACAGGGGATACAGGTCCCTCTAGTATTATGTATAGCAACTTAGGAACTAAATTGTATTTTAAGAGCAGTTTTAATGGAGTATACTTCTTCCTCTTAAAAAAAAAAAAAGCCAATTTTACTTTTATGTACAAGAATTTGTTTATGGTTTTCCATTTACATATCTATTTCTCACCCTTTAAAAAAAATCCAAAAGCCCCAAGTGGAATTTGTCCTACACTGGAGATATTAAGTTTAAATGTTTACAATGATACAACTCTCTGCTTCTAGAAGTATATGATGGCAGAGAAATGCAGTCAATCAGGATGACACCAACCAATCACAAACATCCGTTAGCTCAATTATGTGGAAAAGCCTATAGCATTTTTCCGATTGAGTTTCTGCATGAGCAACAGTTTGAAGCCAAAAAAATGTGGTATTTGACTTTATGTATCCAGAAGGAAGTTATTGTTAGCTTTCAGCCTCCATGGTCGGTAGCCATTGTATGGTAAGAAAGAGCTAGCCATTAGCATTGAACTGGCAAAAGTACAATGCCTAAACTGCGTCATAAAATCTGTCATAGAAAATATATTGTAATTAAGGAGTAGTCTAACAGTATTATAAAAATGAGTGGCCTCTCTAATGAAACAAGTTTATTTAACATTTTTATAAGGTTTGTTATACACATTTTGTTCTGTTTTTATTCACAGCTTTAGATTTTAATGAGATTCAATAAAGATACAATCTTAGTTCCATCATTACTCTGTTTTCCTAAATCAGTTCTACATTCTGCATTCTGTATTCTTTAGGGTATTCATTTCAGTTTTCCTAAATAAGTGTCATTTAGTATGCATCATCATTCTAGCTCCTGGCCTCAGAGTGATTTTCAGCTGCAATTTAGAGCTATTTAACTAATTCAGAAACAACTGCAGGGAAATATGAGACAATGCTATTTTGGGTATTTTAAAGGAAGGGAAGATGGCAGGAGCACCAGAAGTTAATTCAGGAAGCACAGTAAAAGATATACAGAAAGTGATTAAGTAATAATTCTGATAGTAGAACTAAAATGAACAAGTAAAACAACAGGGAAGTCAATTAAGATTTTTTTTTACATCATTGTATTTGCAGATTCTCATTAAATATAAATCCAATATGACCTATAACACACTGCGTGACACCTTCTGGTGAACTCATGGAAAGAAGGATTTAGACAGGGTGGTGTCTTACCAGGGGCACTGGAGACAGTTGGCCAATTCTGAACCAGAACACCCTGAGCCCCCTGCATCACAGATGATTCCTCCATATGGACTGAGCTGTAAATAAACACACACACACACACACACACACATACAAAAAAAAAAGAAGTGTAATGTGAAATGCTACACTGCATCAAAATAATTAACCAGCATAATTAGATTAGAGTAGTCTTATTCAAGATAATGAGACAATGAATGAATTACATTTGTAGTTACGGTTGTAGTAATAACAAGTAAAAACCCTTGGAAAACATAATCTCACCATTATTTATGCAAACACTCCATCGCTGCACTCTAAAGCAAGCTGAATTTACCATATTTAGAATTAAACCTCTTGCCAATGTAGATTTGTGTAGTGCTAGCATTTGATGCAATCTCAATGCTAGATTTGGGAAGGGTTGTTTATAGAAGCTAAATTGCACCTTGTGCTTGGTTAGTCTTAGCTCACTGTATGTAGTCTGGGTGCGGAGAGCATTACTAAAATTAGACCAAGGCTGAAAGAAGTGTATACACAAGTGCATCTCTAAGTAAATGTCTGAAGCGCTAATAGTAGGAAGATAGATATAGCTTTTTCTTTCTTCCTTTTTCTTTTTTAAATGTTTTTATTTTCCTGGATGTGTATAGCAACATGATGTTTCTGTCAGAAGAGAGAAGTGTGCTAAAAATGGATCTCCATGAGTTTACATTCACAGAGAGGAAGCACAGCTTTACAGAACTTTATTTTAGTCAGAAAAGGTAATGATGGAAACCTAGATGGTCAATGTTCAGCTATTGTACTATTGCTTTGAAATACTAATTTAAAAAATGTCAGTTTATCCCACTGCAATATTGTAAACCAGCTATATTTCAGGGAAATTTACTGGGGTAATGTACCTCATAATAGGTACGGATGTCTCAGTTTAGATTTGTTCCCCTAAAACCAAGGGTTGCACAATAGCATAGGAAAAAATCAGAATGTACTTAAAATATGCTTTTTAAGAATTTTTAAATAGACATATTCATAAATCATGTTAGCTATCCTGACAATAATCAAACAAGCAGGAGCTATTTCACTGGATAGGGCATAGAATTCTAAAAAAAAAAAAAAAAGTTGCTAACCATGCTCATTACTTTCATATAAAAAATTTGGAGCTTGTGTAAATTCACTTGTGTGACCATAACACATGTAGTATAAAATAGGAAACATAAAATGTCATAAGAAAGGAATGGGTGACTGTAGAATGTGAAGAGAGGGGTGGGTACTAACTAGCCTCCATTTTATTTCTCTTTTTCTCTCGTTCTCAATTTCTGATAAATACGTGTTAGGAAGTTATTGTTGCTATATAACACCCGACATTTCACAAGGTGTCCCTGTCCTTATTTCAATTGTCTTGACCATAATCAACACTTTTTTATTTATTTACAAATTTTGCCATATGTTTTTGCATGCAGAGTGTATGATTTCACTTTAATATCTGTCGGTTTTTAGATTGTCTAAGTGGATGCAATTTTAAAATCTCTAAACCATGAGTCACTGACATGGACTTATCCATAATTAATGAGGAGGAACTGACATATAAACATGATTCTTGTCTACTTCTTAACACAGCGACTTTATTTAGAAATCAGTGTAAATCAGTAAATGATGATTTAAGCGATTACACTGATTAAGCTCTCTACCTTACCTTCTAATTAACCCTGATGTAATATTCACATATTCATATGTATCATAGCCATAAAGGCGTTCATATCATAACATTAAATCCCAAGAGACATGCATAATCCTATATACTTGAGAACACAATAGCCCCAGTTCAAACAGAGTGCTAACATTTGTGTGAATGCTTTCACACTAGTCCTTCGTCTCCAGTGTCCTTTATTGTCACAGCAATAGTGAGAGTATGCTTTTATTAGTGCCCCAGAGCATTTTTCCCAGGTAAAATAAAATACACAAATCTACCGTATAACTGTAGACCTGGTTTCCTTGCTTCACTTTGCTCGCCATAATACTGTTCACTTCTGAGTGAACATGCAATCCCAGTAAGCTTTATGCTCATTAAGATAAATGTAACAACCCTGCGCTTATTACAGTGACCTTCATTCAGCTTGAACAATCCACATTATCTCATTTCATACTGGCTTGTGGATAATCTGATAGACTGCTTTGTCACTTGTATGTTAGAATGGACCATTTTGTGGTGAACAAAAAAATAAATGACTTTTTATCATTTATTTACCCGTCTTTTCATATTAATTCAGTAGCATGAAGATTACAGTATATAGGTGCCTTTGCTCAAGGCTAAAAGAGTCAATGGATTAAAACATTGTCAAGACAATTTACATCTGACATTGCATTTACTAACTGGTAAGATTATAGATGGGACTATCATGGTTTGGTTTCATAAATTATTGATCTACATATTCATCTTCTTCTCCCAAGGTAGACAGGAGGATTTTTGTATAGAAACCTATAGAGGGATAGGATGTTGGGTAGCGGGGATAAAGCTAGTGCTTTTGTGATCCAAATATGTCTAAATGTTAACATGCTGTGTGTCAAATAAAGAATATTTGAATAGTCCTACCTTTGCATTCCTGCTCTGAGAGAAGCTGAATATCTCCAGTCTGCTCCGGGAGGCTTGGGCTACAGCAAATATAGATAAAGTGAAGAGGAAGAAGAAGAAGAACAAGAAGGGTTATATATCAGTGGGTTGTTTGGTTGTGTGCTAAAAATGCTAAACAAAGTATGCTTGCAGTGATATCTTCATTGTTTTCCTGCAGAAAACAGGGTTAGTTCATACACACAGACACACACACAATATTGGCAAGGTCATAGACTCATTGAAAGAGCCAATCCATTTCAGAAAACCTTGGAAAGTTTACATAAGAAGAAAACCACATGAACAGTAAAACCTAATATATCATAAGAGCATTAAAGATTTCTTTGCAAAAGGAAATATATGTAAAAATTCATTAGGTGAAAGATAACATAATGCTGATAACTCATGATAGGAGCAGCTCTTATGAGAATGGAATCTCTGCTTCCAGGCCAGACTTTCTGTCTCTAACACACATAAACAGAGAATTCCAATCTATTTCGTAAAAGGAAGGGGCTGTTTATCATTTCAAATTTAATTACACATGTATCACAACAAAGTGTGGACAAAGCTAATTGCATTTATGAACCTGTAACATTAACACAATGCAGATTCATCATATGTAAAGCTAACAGATTTCGCAATACCGGCCATTACTAAACCATTTCTGTTTAAAACCAATACACTACAAAACAATGCCAGAAGCAGCAATTTAATGTGTTCATTTAAGTGCACCCTTAGCAAATGGATGGTGATATAAAACCCATCCCCACTGTACACACACTATCTCCCAAAAGATGTGCTGCCTTTGTATGACTTATTAAGATATTTGCTGTTAGTGCCAGGAAGATCAATATTATCTTTTAGACTTCAAAACAAATTTGTGCACATGAATTGGGTGATTTAGAACTAATACAAACAAATCAATATTTACATGCAATTTACAATACAAAACAAAAACAGTAAATTTTTTACAGTTTAATATGTGGGTGAAGAGAGGAGACATCAGGAACTCCACATTCAATCTGATCTTTTTGCCCTTACTCTCTGTTCTCTTTCTCTCTCCTGCTAATGCTCTCTCTGTCTGCAAAGTGGACACACCTCGCCTAGATACAGCACTCATACCACTGCACCAGCCAATCACATTGCTTCCCATCGCTATTTCCAAAGCAAAAGACCCAATCAACTGGTAGCAACACGGACCCACACATCATCAGCACTAAATTACACAGAGAGAACAAACATGACTGGCATTTAATGAGAGAGACAGGCATCAACCCACAATTACTTCTTCCTGCCAACTACCACTTTCTTGTTATGGCTTTCCATATAAGCAGATACCAAATCAATAAATATGAACAGATGCAACAGGACAGGTAAAACTGTATGCGTTGTTCAGTTACTGACTGTGTTACTGTGAGTTGAAAACCTGTCTTTATGACAAAACATCTTGGTCAAGAAAAATTCAAGGGAGCATCTGCATAATTGTGTGAGGGTGTAAGAAGGACCAAATCACTAACAGTATAACCATGAACACTGAAGCAACATTATACAGACATGAATAGAATACTGATGCTAATGAGGATGGTGAAATAGAATACCACCAACTATTTTAGCACAATTATACCAGCTTATGTTGATCTTCAACAATAAATCAACCCATTTGTAGTTTCATCAGAGGATTAAATAGCTAATCATAATTCAATCACACATTCTCTTAAAGAAGATGGACAAGAACAGAGACTGGAACAGTGCTACTTGAAGTGTTAAAAGTGAGAACAGAAAATCTGGGGTGTTGCTTGCATTTCTCACCTCTAAATATAACACACCCAGCTGTACTGCTACTGAAGACTGCACTGCAGTGCAAACAGAGGAAACAAGAGAGAACGAGAACGAGTAAGGGAGGGAGGAAAAGAAACCAAGCACAAGCATGAGAAGGTTGAGGGTGCTTTTTCTTGAATACAGAACACAAATGATGTTTAATGGATGCTGAAATCCTTTGAAGAATACTTAAGCATGCCACTTCAATCAGACTCACACTCCACACATTCATGTTATATTCATGTAATATACTGTATATGTTATAATTTTGTTAGAAAATTAAATACCTAAATTAAGCTGTAATTATAGCCCACAAGGCGTAAAGGACAATGACAACATCAAGCAAAAAAATCACACAGACCACTGAAGAGAAAACAATGCCTCTCAGACAAATGTGGGTGTGGCACACACCTGTATGGCGGTGGCATCGGGCATACTAAGTCTGCGGACAAACTGTCCACTCTGACTGGTGAAGAAACGCTCGGCCCCTGAGCCCCAGGTTCCACTCACAGGTCGTCCCATGTTATAAAACATAAAAGTGTCACTTCCTGAAGTGGCCGTCAGGCAAGTCTTATAGCAGTAGGTTTTGGTCAGAGATCCATTTCCACGAACCTCAATATAGTGTGGCTCTACTTTAAGGTCCCTTCGTAGAGCCACAGCTTGTTGCTGCTGGTTTCCTCCTCCACCTCCACCACCTCCACCTCCACCTGATGCTCCACCACTCCCACCACCATTTCCTCCACCCTCTTTGGGTGCCTTCTTCTTGGATCCACCACAGCAGGGTGAACAGGAGCATGCATCAGGCTGGCTGCAGTAGGCATGGCAACGCACAATGGCAAGGACAAAAACGGTGACCAAGAACACAAAGGTGGTGGCAGTGAGAGCAACAATAAGGTATAGTGTAACACTGGAGAAAATAAGAGTTCCATGGGGTCTAATAATGCGCTTAGGGTCAGAAGTCACTTTTGGGGGTAGCTCCATGATAGCCACATTAATGGTTGCAGAGGCAGAGCGTGGTGGCTCTCCATGATCTTTCACACGCACTGTGAGACTGAAAACTGTAGAGTTGTCCTCAACAACACGACGTGTAGTTCGGATCTCCCCTGTGTGCTCATGCACCTTGAACAGGTCAAGTTCAGGAGGGTGGTCGAGTGTGTAGAGTAGCCAAGCATTCTGCCCTGCATCACCATCCCATGCCAAAGCACGAGTCACCAGCACACCTGCCTCGGCATTGCGGAGAATAGTTTCAGCCATGTGAGAAACATTTGCTGCTGGGTGGACGAACCATGGTGTGTGGTCATTGGAGTCCATGACATAAACATAAACTGTTGCCACTCGGCTTAATGGTGGAACACCATTGTCCTGAGCTTTGACCTGAAAATGAAACTCCCGCAACTTCTCAAAGTCAAAAGAGCGCAGGGCATAGACCTCACCTGTGGCAGGTTTAACAGACACATATGATCCCACAGAGATCCCATGGTTGTTGTCATTAAGGACGGTGTATGTGATGCGTGCATTCTCATTCGCATCAGGATCTGTGGCCTTTACCACACACAAAGGAGCACTTGGAGCATTGTTCTCAGTGACATACACAGTGTACGATGTCTGCTCAAAACGGGGTGGGTTGTCATTAACGTCTGCCACATCTACACGAACAGTCATTGATGAGGACAGCGGTGGGGTTCCACCATCAACTGCTGTTATTGTAACGTTGTATGATGATACTGTCTCTCTATCCAGGAAGGCAGCTGTGACTATGGTGTAGTGGTTTCGAAATGATTTTATTTTAAACGGGAGGTCAGGAGGAATAATGTCAAGGGTGACATGTTTGTTTTGTCCAGAGTCACGGTCATTGACACTAATCAGGGCCACCCCAGTGTCTGCTCGAGCATCCTCCCTCACTGGACTCGAAAGAGTAGAGAGCACAATCTCTGGTGGGTTATCATTTACATCCAGCACCTCCACAACTACTTTGCAGTGCACTGCTACGGCCCCATGCCCCCTATCCATAGCCTGAATGTACATTTCATAACTGTTGGTCTCCTCATAGTCCACGTTACTCCTGACGCGAATCTCTCCAGTGTCTGAATCCATGCTGAACATCTGCCGAACCCTTTCAGGTGTGTATGAACTAAAGGAATAAAAAACGTCTCCATTTGTGCCTTCATCGCGGTCTGTGGCGTTCAGTTTAATCACCAGAGCGCCAAGTGGCGAATTCTCCCGCAGTTTTACTTTATATACAGAGCTGTCGAACTTTGGCACGTTGTCGTTGGTGTCCAAAACGCGCACGTTGATTTTCGCCGTACCCGAGCGCGGGGGAGAGCCTCCATCAGTAGCAGTAAGAATTAGCTGATGAGATGGCACCATCTCCCTGTCGAACGGTTTCTTCAGAATGAGCTCGATGTGCTTTCCACTGGCAGGTGGTTTGTTTGATTCCAGCGCAAGGTGCTCGTTTGTTGAGAGGCGGTAATGGCGAACGGAATTCGAGGCATCGTCTGCGTCCTGTGCGCCTTCGATGGGAAACTTTGCGCCAGGCTGAGCCGCCTCCGAGATCTCCAACTGATACTCGTCTCTGGGGAAAAGCGGCGCGTTGTCATTCGCATCCAATATTTCGACCTCCACGTTGTGCGTCTCGGATGGGTTTTCTAAGACCACTTCGAGGCTAAGAAGGCAGCTGCCGCTGGACTCACACAGAGTCTCGCGGTCGATCCTGTCACTGACGGAAAGCTTACCGGTTTTGTGGTTTATGTTGAAATAGCGCCGCGCGTTGTCCGAGTTTATTTTGATCCGACGAGCCGCGAGCTTTCCAAGATCCAACCCCAAATCTCGGATGAGATCTCCGACGACAGCCCCGGATTCCAGCTCCTCGGAAATGCTGTAGCGAATTTGTGCATTGGTAAGGCCACTGAGTACAAAAACGACGACAAGATAAAAACAAAAAAGTACGCTATCGTGTATGCTTCTGCATCGCCCCGCAACAGCCATCTCAAGCTGGCCCAGCATCTGCAGAAGGATTAAAAAATGTTTTCCGCCTTTCGAGCTTGGCGTGTGCTTGCTCCTGCCACGGCATCAAAAATAACAGGGCGCCGTCGGTTCCACCTCGACTATGTGCAAGAAGACCAGAATCTCCTCTCCGCTTCCACATTAAACGGGCATTTTCCTTTTCCGTCCATGGTGCCTTTTTTGTCCTATATACCCTATATATGTTTCCAAAAATTATATTTTTGCGATGCTGATATTGTTTCTCGTCAGTTGGCCGCAGCCTCTCCCCGTCTTTCTTTCTCTCTCCTCCTCGCTCGCTCGCTGCACTCTACAGGCGGGGGAGGGGGAGCTGCACCCTCTCCATCAAACGCGCGCACACACATACACATATACACACACACACACACACACACCAGCGACAAATCGCTTAAAGACAAAATGCGCCCTATATATTTCCATTTGCGACATATAGCAGAAAAAAACATCTATTTGTATCGACGTTTGTTAACATATTTGCATTTCATTGTGCCATCATAAATACCTGTCGCAAACATCGATGAAATTCAATCACACGAAGAGTGCCGCCGCCCTTTTTCCATTGTGTGTCCTCTGTGCATGTACTGTAGCTGAGACGTTTGGCTGTATCTCGCCTACACTGCTCTTATCTTAATTTCCCCCCAATAAACCAGTCTCCTTAATACAATAATATATTACACAATATAAAAATAAGGTTAGTTCCTTCCATAATTAGAAATTCTGCCACAAAATGTGATAATTTCCTACAATATTACTCATTTGCCAGCATTCTTTGCCTCTTTTTAATGAGCCAACCTCCAACACAAAATCTCTGATTACCTATTTTTGCACTATTGTTCCTGCCTCACAGACAGCTCGGAACAACTGTTATAATCACAGCACCTCTGAAAGCATGTGCTACCCATTATCTCTCCTCCCCTATACCATCAGTAAATAAGAGCTGTGTCCTCGTTCACCTGCTTATTTGCAGCACTGGTTAAGTGGGCACATTTTGCTGCAAACCAGGTCACCAGCAAGATGCCTTCCGTTTGCCTTCTTTGTCCTGACTGTCAAAACAGACAACCACAAATCACCCAGCCATTCTGCAACTGCCCAAATAATTTGGTGCAGAATCATGGTGTGGTGTATAAACATTCATATTTGTGGTGGCCCTAAAGTACAAAACACAACCACAATTTTTCAAAAGAACCACATTTCTTAAACACAATGACATTTCTTAAAACACTGGTATTTATTGTTTCACCCATTCATATATTTTCAGGAACAATTTCATCCATTTCAGAGTTTTATCTGGAAAACTGGGTACAATTCAGGAACACATCCCTCTAGGATATATGAACACGTCATATATTTATATATTTTAAAAGATATTGAAAAATGTTATAAAACTGTACAAACAGGTTGCTATTAATCCTGCAGTTTAATTAGCAGATTAGATACAAATGACTATACACAGTGTAACCAAATAGAAAATGCAGGCACAATTTATGCCAGTATGTTTTTCTTCAGAGTTTTGACGAGTTAAAGATTTGTGAAGATCTAAACAGCCAGTTATACTGCATTTTATCTTGGCATAATGCCTTGAAATGTCAAATAGCCAGGCAATAAAATGTGTGCTCTGGTGCGTAATGCACCCATGAAAGTTGGTGGAGGGGTGGCTCGGTGGTTAGGGTGTGGGTCTGCGGACCTGGAGGTCCCCGGTTCACACCCCAACACAGCTGGGTCACCACTCTTGGACCCTTGAACAAGGTCCTTCACCCCCATATGCTCGGATACAATTGGGCGTTGAGCTGGCAATCCAATGCTATAAAAAAAAACTGCCAAAGAAATAGTGGATGTATATATGTTGCCCAATGTGCCATGCAGCACACAGACAGAACCATCCAATTAGTTGATTGGACATTATGTAGAATGACCAAAATGAGGTTGTTTATTTTAGAACTTTTTTAACCACAGTTATCAGAGCATCAGTGCACAAATTACAGACTCTGGAAGAGTTGACAACCCATTGCCCGGTGCAAGTTCTCACCTACGCGGACACACCCTGCCATAAACCTAAAGCAATGTGGCCTACAATGCAGGTCATCAGAGGAAACCTCTTAAAGCACATGAAGAACATGCAAACATCCATCACACACAGAGCGGAGACAAGACTTGTGCCCCTGATCCTGTATGTGTGAGGCAACAGTGCTAAACTCTGAGCCAGCATTTTTCCAGTAACACTCACCAACATAATAACAGCCCAATGTAATAAACCACAAATACAATAGAAATCTCCAGCATTTAATGTAATAATAAATAAACCACAAACTTAATACATATCTGCAGCTTTTAATGAAATTATCCCACAACCATAATACATTTAAAATGTAATACATTTTAACTGTTACTGTATAAAGTTCATGGGAAATGATTACATGGAAAGCTGCATATATGTATTTTGTTTATGGTTTATTATATTTATGGGCTATTATTATGATGTCAGGTGTTAGACCCACCATTTTGGAGGGGAAAAATATTATTTACTTATTTTACAATACAGGGATGGAAGCTAGGGCAAAAGTTTACCCCGAAGTTATACTTGTGCTGTAGCCTAGGTAAAGAGTGGGCTATTCAGTTAGTCAGTACAGACTAACACTGAAGCATACCACAATTGTCAAAAAATAACACATTCCTAAGCCACACTAAGATGGCAGAGCAAAGAATAAACACCATCCATTCAAAGTGACACTGCATCAGATATTTACCAGATTTTTCCAGCATGACTTGTCAATTGTTTACACCAATTTGAGATGAAAAATGTAAAAGACATGCCTGTAATCTCATCACTTACACACATCACAGGATATCTGAGCACCTAGCTTTTTATTGTTGTTTTTGTGTCTATCACCACATGAATGCACAGAATGACACCTGGACACACACACACAAACACACACACACACGCACACAAACACACACACACGCACGCACGCACGCACACACACACACACACACACACTGTATATTGCTTCTGAGGATTTTTAGTATAGACTTGTGTTTCCTTATGAATACATATGTTTATATGTATTAAAATCCGTATCATCTGATTAGTTGTGTTTACTTCGTGCCTCTGTGTCAGTGTGGAGTGTGGAAACTTAATTATTTTCTGTTTTAAATCATTCCTTGCCAGTTTTTGAAAATCCTATTTGTTTTAAAGTGCAATGTGTACAAGTGGGAATTAGCTTCAGGTATACTATGGGAATCAGGGATGCATGCTTCCTGTTACTCCAAGAAGAAGAAAATCCCAGAGTATGGAAGAAATTAGAGCACAGATACATTTTGCAAAGTGATGCCTAAAGTGAAAAAGATTTAATTATGTTGCCTGGCACACATCGTAATCTCAGAACTTAGCTCCTCTGCACTGAAAACAAAGTGATTAGAGATTAGAGACTAGGACAGTGCCGCAAATCATCATTCTCTAACTGTAACAACATTGTCAGGGGTAGAATTTGAGGCCAGAGGCTTAATATTATCAAAAGCACCATGGGGAATGCTAATAAGCAGATGCAGCACAGCCCTGTCACCTTGCTTGACCTCAATTTCAAGCACTTGTAAGATGTCCTGGATCATAACAGCATGAGATGCCTTGTAATTGTTACCACCTTTTTTTGCCTCACCAAGCACCATTCTTGTGCAGGAATGGGTGAAATATGAGGACAATAGATAGATAGATGGATGGATGGGTGGATGGATGGATGGATAGATAGATAGATAGATAGATAGATAGATAGATAGATAGATAGATAGATAGATAGATAGAT
>JAQMYL010000012.1:11510007-11521729 GCA_030014365.1 Clarias pachynema | reverse complement strand
AGATAGATAGATAGATAGATAGATAGATAGATAGATAGATAGATAGATAGATAGATAGATAGATAGATAGATAGAGTTCAATGTCAAGATTTAAGTGCAGCAACTTGGTATGAATTACTGACTCTCATCATTTATAATACATATCTTTGAAATATTAATGTACCTCATTACTCCTTTTAATTTGTGCTTTTGAAAAAGTAATTTATTAGGGTGAAGATCTTTAAGATAGTCCACATTGTATCTGTATGCATCATTTTGATGTTTGTCCACTAGATTATAATTGACTGAACTGCATTTCCCCTTAGCATATTACTGCTGCCTATAGATGACTTCACCACATCCATTATTTACATCCAGGGACTTAGGGTGATGACATCACCACAAATCTACTACAAAATCCAGGGTAAGGATTGGCACATGAAGCCAAACAGAGGCAGAAAGCTGAAGTATATACTTTCATTCATTCATTAATTCATTCATTTATTTCTGGCAATGAGTTTACAGTGTCTATCACTCTCTTTCTCATGATTTTACAAACCCCCTGTTATGCACCCTCTTGCTTGGTCCTTTCTCATGTACTATACCAGAACGCCTTGTTTTCTGCAAAATCTGTATGTATTCACTTTTACACACAGACACACACGCACACAAATGCATGCACACATGCACATTGCATTTAAAAAAAAAAAGAATAACATGGATATATCAAGTTTTTAAAAACCATGAATGTTGGAACAATGTAAAGTGAAATTTCAAGCCTCTTTTTGGTTTAATTGAATGATTATGGCTTACAGCTCAAGAAAATCTAAATCAAGTTTATTCAAATATTAGAATATTTCTTCTATAACAAATGGAATAAGAGCAATAATGACATGGCACCACAAATCATCACTGACTGCGGAAACTTCAGACTGGACTTCAAGTAGCTTAATTCTTTGCCTTTCTACCCTTTCTTTAAACACTGGGACCTTGATTTCCAAATGAATTGCAAAATTTACTTTCATCTGAAAAGAGGACTGGATGCTGAGACTGCGGATTTGCGCTTTTTGCGAGCCATAATCATTAAACTAGAAGGAAGAAAAAACTTTTAAATATTTCACTTTACATCTAATGAATCTAGAACAGATTTGAATTGTATATGTTATATATTATACACAATATAAAATAACTATGAAATAACACATGAGGAGAAGTTTGTTTACAGCTACCAGCCTCAGAAGTCACCAATTAAAAGCACCTCAGATAGGACCTTTATGAAGGTTTTAGAGAGTGCATGTAGCAAACACCTCAACAACAACTGTTTAAACAAGATTACTGCATATTTTGGATGCCTTTAGCGTTGTTTTACAATATAGAATTAAATAAAAATCAAGAAAGACCATTGAATCCAAACTTTTGACTGATAGATAGATAGATAGATACTGTAGATATACACTATCTATCTATCTATCTATATATATATATATATATATATATATGTGTGTGTGTGTGTGTGTGTGTGTGTGTGTGTGTGTGTGTGTGTTGCGTAAAAGTATAGTATAGACTGTAGGTGAGTTTTCAGATTCCTTCATCAAGCAAAGTGTGTATGTGATAGTTAAATTCAGTTCATGTTACATAGATATCTGTAAGCTATAAGGTTACATGGGATATACCAGACAATTGATTTTACTTCCTGCAACCTGAAAAGCATTTTCACAGCTGATGGTTATAGTCAGCCCTCTGTGGGTACTGCATGGTACTGCAGCAAAAAGTAACCCCTTTGTGGAACTCTTTGCAAATTAATCAGAGGAGGGAAATAAGTGATTTTTCATACTGTTAACCCTAAATGTCAAGGTCCTAATGTCTGGTATTACTTCTTAGATTTGAGAGAAAAAGGTGTTAATTGTGGATGAAAACACAAACGCATGTTGTTACAATATGGTCATAAGTCATTTCTATTAGACTGCATATGCAAAAACAAAGTAAAGACAACAGAATAGACCTTTAAACAAATAGTACAATATACTGGATATATCCATTTCCTCAGTCTCATCCGGACCATGATTAAATTGAATAGGAAGGCTAAGTCAATCTCTGGCAACCCACATGTACAAATGACATTCATGCAAAACTCCACAAAAACTGTATGTACAGCTCGGGCTCAAACTCTGAACCCATGGCAGCAGGTACTTCCTGTTGTGCATTTGTGACAATCTTAATTATGGGCTGCTGTGGCAGTGGGTTTTTGTTTCAACAAACAGCAACACACCCAATTTTACCTGTTGGCTGAAATACAAACCCTTAGTTATATTAGCCATAGGATTACACCCCTTGTCCCATAGAGTCCAAATTCCATTTATTCATATAACGGCAAAGATCCATTGTTTTCATTTCAAGGTCAGAGTAGATCTGCACCTCATGCCAGAAAAAGAAGGCAAAAGGCAGGCAAGCACCGTGGATGGGACACCAGTCCACTGTAGGGCAATACTTATAAACACACAACTACACAAAATGCTCAATCTACCACTTGGCATGTTTTTGAAAGGTAATGGAAACCTGATTACCTGGACAAAACACACAAACAAAACATGTAAAAAAAAAAAAAAACATGCAAAACTCCACACAAACAGTAAAAGTAGCTAAAGAACTGTGAGACACCAACACTACCTCTGCACCACAGTGACAAACATTACAAATTAAGATTTTTTTTTATCTTAACATTTAGACAACAACTAAAATAAACTGTATAGATACTATATGTCGAATAAAGGAAAATTCATCTAATATTTCTCATTACTTAATTATTAAATAAATACAACATGAATATATATATATATATATTTTTTTTTTTTTTTACATATTTACTCATTTACAACATTGTTTTATTATTTTGAATAAATTCAAAATAATAAAATTTTGAATTTTGATTTTGATTTTTAATTTTTTATTTTTTATTTATTATTTACAACATACTGCATGATATCCATGTTTTAGCTTTATCATGTTTTAATTTTTGTTATGTTTTCTCAACTTATTGGATCAAAGTATTTGTTCAACAGTCCAATTTCTTCCTGACATTTAACACCCAGTACAAGTAGACTTAATAATCTTGTATATGTATAAAAGAAATGTAATTACATTGCATTTACTTAGTTGAAATTGTCTATTTTTAGGATCTTTTTTAACATTTATTTTACTTGCAAAGAGAGCACCATTTCTGCATTGAGAGTCTGGAATTAAAATATTAAAATATTGCAATATAATAAAAGGAGGCATATATAAATAAGGAGTTTAAATAAATAAATATACTTACTGAATAATATCCTTTAAAAGTAATAATGAAATAATAAAATGATTTTAATTTCTAAAGTTCCTGTCTGATAATTACAGTGACAATGTCCAATAATAAACAGGCTAAATATAGCAAAATAGTTCAGTGACACACAGAAAGGTGAAAAATAAAATCTCGCCTGGATTAGCATGGGCTGACCTTTAAATGCTGGACTCTGAGTGAGGTGTCTAGGGACACAGAGTTATCAGGAAGATCAGAGATCTCTCACCCCTGTTATGCATGCAACGTAAGACCCTTTTTTTGTTTCTTTGTTCCACATGCCTGTGTCAAAGTCAAAAGAAACAGTCAAAGCAGTAGCTTCTAGCAACAGCCAACCCCTCTTTTTATTTCCCTCCTGCTTTCCTTTACAAAAATATTATAAGAATATCACCAGTTCATTTGTATTTTATCTCATTTCTTCATGTTCTTTAATATAACCTTCCTCCCCCTGCACAAGTAGACTTATCTCTGAATATATTGTTTTTTTTTTCTTGTCTTCTCTTATTTTCCTGACAACAACTTCAATATTTATTTTTTTTTCTGTCTCTTTGCCCTTCTCTCTTGAATCCCCCCCCCCCCTCTTCGCTCTCTCTCTCTTTCTCTATCTCTCTAAATGGGCGTGGGCAAAATGCGGCAATAGCTTGCTGGAAGGTAATAGAGCCAAGTTGCCATGACAACCTCAAGGTGATAGAATAGAAAATAATATATGAACCATATTTCCAGAGTCCTGAGAAAATTGAGAGGGCCAACTCAATTTAACAATTTAACAAAATTTTTAAATAAATTTAGCATTATTATTTTATTATCATTGCTGTGTGGAGAATGAGCCAGTTCCCATTCTGTTCATTGATCTGGTCACTAGTATATTGTCCTTGTTACTGTGTGTGCGTGTGTGTGCGTGTGCGTGTGTGTGTGTGTGTGTGTACTATTGAACAAGCCAATCTACTGATGGTTAGATGTAGCCTGAGGTTACTTTAGGTGTACTTACTCTGCATAATATGTTTGTTTAAGAAATAAATAATTGAATAATCCATATGCAGCCTTTGCAGGGAAGCACATGGAAAGAGACAAAAAAACAGAGAGCGTGTACAATTTTGCATGACGATGTGCTGAACTTGATGTCGGTATAATTGTAAGCAGAAACATAAGAGAAGAGGTTAAAACTACATGGAATATTATATAATTTGGAATAAAAGGCATTGTTTGGGTGTGGCTGAAAATGATGATGTCAGCACTGTGAGCTCAGCTTGCATGCCAAGAACCCCTGCTGTTGCAGAGCTGTAAGGAAAATTACCGGCCCTTCCCCCCACCTCTCTCTCTCTCTCTCTCTCTCTCTCTCTCTTTATCTACCTTACTCTATCTCTCACTCCACTCCATCTCTTCTTGAATGCTTTCTCTGCTTCTAGCTTTTTTCAAAATGTTTTACTTTAACTCTCTTTTATAACCCCTCTACTACACCTTTCCTTTATCCTTCCTCCAACCATATACACAACACTTAAAACCATGTGTTAACTAATAGTAGGCTACAACAATGATCAGCAATACAAGATGAGCTGGCTATTACACTAAAATAATCTGTATGTACAAGTATATAATACAACAAGTCTAGCCACTTAAATATCTCCAACTGGGCCTTTCACAAAGAATTTACTCAAACACAGTGGGACTTATAAAAACATATGTAAAACTTAAGCTGTTCAACAGTAGTGTGAGCTACATAAACAAATAGTCACTATATAAATGTATATAAATATATGTAAATATACTGTATAAATACAGTAGAGGCATGTACACAGTGCAACATCTCTCTCTCTCTCTCTATCTCTCTCATTGTGTGTGTGTTTGTGTGCGTGGTCTCAAACTCTCTGAGAACTGATTGCCACCCAAGAATATATTTGTATAACTTAATAATTGTGTTTTCATTTTTCAGTGCCAAAAACAACCTTCTGAAATGCTTACAGCATGAAATTATAATATTTTTTTCATCTGGGGAGGGGAATGGCTATTGAGGAAATAAGGTGTTGGGGGATGGGGGTTAACAGAGAGAGCTAGAGAGACATACAAATAAAGGAAGGAAAAATGCTGGGAGACATAGAGAAAGGAAGAAGAGGGTAAGAAGAGGTAAAATGTGCACAGACATATAAACATTTTTTTTCTTTTTAAAAGCACAGGGGTAAAATTAACTATACATAATTAGTGAAATCCCAAAGCAACAAAACAGAACAAAACAAACAAATCTCAGTTCAGACAACTGGAATTCTATGATGTATCACTACAACACTTCAACAAAACATCTCACAGATGTATGCAGGAAAAATGTTTAAAGAAGAGGTTGTTTGCATTACCTAAGACGAACAGTCACAGCAAGAGAACTGCATATCAGTTGAGACTAGTTTTCAGAACCATGGACAGCAAAACCAATACATAGTAATATGCTGTGACTATAATCCATGAAAACTACAGCTAAGAAGAAACAAGAGGTACTGACTGGTATGGGAAGTATTAAGTGATAGTAAATAAACACAATATGGTATGTGAACATAGAAAATTAGTTTTTTCAGAATGTTTTTCGCTCTGAGGTGGTTCCAAGAATGAGCCTGAATGAAAACCGAGGATATGTATCCAAAAATTCTTAAATAACCCTATTTTGACAAGGATCTTACCTTTTCATCATTAGGAAGTGTGAGTGTTCGGTTAAAGGTGCCCCCTTCATTTATACTGATCAGTTCCGCATCTGCAGGTGGAAATGGCGCAGGGAAAACCACTACGTCACTTTTCAGTGTATCAGAACTAAAACACACATCATATTGCTGTGTAGACTTAGAGTAAGACCAGCTCCCATCAGGATGTGTGGTGATCACTGGGGCACTGTATCTGCTAAAACTGCCACCTGTCCTGCAGCATTTCACAGCTAGTAAACTGATCAGACTCAGTAAAAATATCACTGAAACTGACACAATGGCAATCAGCAAATACATGTTTAAATCTGAGAAACCGTCATCCTTTACTGGTTTGGGTTGAATCTTTATTACACCTGTGTTTTCACCAACCACAACATCAACAGAGACAGTGGCTGACAGGGAGGGCTCTCCATTATCAGAAACCAAAATGACAAGTGGATGTGTTTTCAGGTCATTGTCACTCATTCTCCTCTTAGTCCTGATCTCTCCACTACTGGTTCCGATCCAGAAAAGGTTTCCTTTGGGTTCAGAGATGTGATAAGAAAGCAATGCATTATATCCAGAATCGAAGTCTACAGCTCTGATCTTGGCTACAAAATAGCCTGCTTCAGCAGAATATGGAATGTTCTCAGTGTGAACAGCTCCATGATCAGAATAGGGAGCAAGAATCCCAGGACTGTTGTCATTCTCATCCAGGATGAAAACATTCACAGTCAAATTACTGCTCAGTGGAGGAACACCTGAGTCTGTGGCCTGAACTTTAAACTGAAATGTTTTAAATTCCTCATAGTTAAAAGACCGTAAGGAGTGTATCTCCCCATTATCAGTATTTATAGCTACTATAGAAGACACACGTGGGTAACTTTGAGAGTCTAATAATTCATAAGTTATTTTAGAATTCTCGTTTAAATCTGGATCAATAGCCGAGAGAGTGTGAATAACCTGCCCTTTTGGGCCATTTTCTTTTACATATACATTAGCTATTCGCTCTATAAAATGTGGCGCGTTGTCATTTACATCTGACACCTGAATTGTAAAAACTCGTGTACTAGATAGTGAAGGACTTCCTTCATCTATCGCTATAATTGTTACATTATACTGAGCTTCGCGTTCTCTGTCTAAAGGCCCGTCCACCACAATAGAATAATAGTTCTTATAAGAAGACTTCAATTTAAATGGAACTCCACTGAGTAATTTTCCGTGCGCATTACCATTCTTTCCGGAATCTTTATCAGATATTGTTATTAAAGCAACGGCAGTATCTTTTTTGGCGTTTTCCGCGACAACATTTATCTGAGATGTCAGCGAGATTTCAGGAGCGTTGTCGTTCACATCTCCTACCTCAATTAATATTTTACAATGCGCGGATCGAGGAGTCAGCCCCTTGTCCTTAGCCTGTGCGTGAATTTCGTACGCATTTTGTGTCTCAAAGTCGACCTTGCCCTGTACCGTAATCTCCCCCGAAACAGAGTCAATGCTAAATATGCCATTGTTTTTCTCGTCGCTATCCTGGTTAACTAAAGAATATACTATTTGACCATTTACTCCCTCGTCTGCATCTGTCGCATTCAGGTTAATCACAATTGTTCCAATAGGGGAGTTTTCGAGAATACGCATCTTGTAAAGATATTTGTTAAACACCGGGGAGTTGTCGTTAACATCTTGCACATTCACCACTATCTGCATTGTACCGGTTTTTGGAGGTTTTCCTCCATCAGTTGCGGTTAGAATAATATGGATTACAGACTGTTTTTCTCTGTCTAAAGCTTTCTGTAATACTAATTCAGCAGATACAGTCTGCTCTCCACTATTTTGTACATCCAGAGAAAAATACTCGTTTTGGCTGAGCTTGTAGCTCTTTAGCGAGTTACTACCCACATCAGGGTCTAAAGCTCTCGGCAGCTGAAATCTGTCGCCAACAAAAGCAAATTCTGATATATTAAAATGCTTTGACTTAACACGAAACAAAGGCGAGTTGTCATTTACGTCTAGTATATTCACCTCGATGCGAAACAAATTCAGCGGATTATTAACAACAGCTTCCAAATGCACAGAGCACTGTGGGGAGGCAATGCAAAGCGACTCTCTGTCCAGTCTCTCGTTGACGTACAATGCTCCTGTTTTCAGATTAACCTTAAAATACTTTTTTCCAGACGTGGAAACGATGTGAAGCATCCGTGATTCCAATTCCTGAATGTTTAGGCCTAGGTCCTTTGCTATATTTCCAACGATCGTCCCCGTATTCACCTCCTCTGATACCGAATAAGCAATCTGAGCAACAGCAAGGTCCACGATTGTTATAAAAATCACAACAATAAGAAAGAAAGAGGACTGCGTTCGGTTATCCATTGCGCATAATTTTTTGTCCAATCCAGCGGAACAATGACTGAAATGGTACTCAAACATAATCCCTTAGCATTGCCCATGTGAAAGATCTTCCCGTAAGATCCATTTTGATCAGGAATGTGAAACAAAGCACAGAAGCAGTGCTTGAGGAGGAGCAATACTGATAGTGCGACAATTCTATAGCGACACCATGAGGTGCATAATGTCAAAATATTCAGTAATATTTTAAACCAAAAATATATACTGTATGTAACAACGTAGTGCATTCCTTCCGTTGCATAAACTTTGACAAAACGCTATATATATTTTCCAGTTTTTCTCAATGAAAAAATGCAATATAAATCGCCATGAAAACTAATATATTACATACATTTGACATGTTTCATGGCAAAATATAGGCAAACAAGGAATTAAGAAGCGTTAAAAACACACAAACAGAATAATTACGTTGTTGATTTGATTATTTGTAATTATTGCGGTTTGTTTGTTGTTGTTATGTTCTGTTATTTGTTTTTTAAATAAATATTAAGATGGATAAAATAAATTGTTAGATTTGTTAATTGTGCAATATACTATATGTTTAAATTATGCACAAGGAGTCTCTGAGCACACTTAAAATAAAGAAGATCTTAGAATAAATTTTGTATCTAAATTCCGCAGAATCTTACCTTCTCTTTAGCAGGAAGTGTTTGTGTTTGGTTAGAGGTGTCTCCTTCATTTATACTGATCAATTCAGCATCTACAGGCGGAAATGGCGCAGGGAAAACCACTACGTCACTTTTCAGTGTGTCAGAACTAAAACACACATCATACTGTTGAGTAGATTTGGAGTAAGACCAGCTTCCGTCAGGATGCGTGGTGATCACTGGGGCACTGTATCCACTGAAACTGCCATCTGTCCTGCAGCATTTTACAGCAATTAAACTGACCAGACTTAGAAAAAATATCACTGAAACTGACACAATGGCGATCAACAAATACATGTTTAAATCTGAGAAACTGTCTTCCTTTATTGGTGCATGTTTGAACTGAGTCTTAATGTCTCCTGTGCTCTCAACAACCACAACGTCAATAGACACAGTAGATGACAGGGAGGGCTCTCCATTATCACAAACTAAAATGCCTAGCGGGTGAGTTTTTAAGTCATTGTCACTCATTCTCCTCTTAGTCCTGATCTCTCCACTGCTGGTTCCGATCCGGAAAAGGTTGTTTCCTTTGGGCTCAGAGATATGATAAGAAAGGAGTGCATTATATCCAGAATCGAAGTCTACAGCTCTGATCTTGGCTACAAAATAGCCTGCTTCAGCAGAATATGGAATGTTGTCAGTGTGAACAGAGCCATGTTCAGAATAGGGAGCAAGAATCCCAGGACTGTTGTCATTTTCATCCAGGATAAAAACATTTACAGTCACGTTACTGCTCTGTGGAGGAACACCAAAGTCTGTGGCCTGAACTTTAAACTGAAACGTTTTCATTTCTTCATAATTAAATGACTGCAAACTGTAAATATCTCCACTTTCAGGGTTTATGTTCAGCATGGATAAAACAGGAATATCTTTGGAGCCTTGCAACAATGAATACGATATTCTAGCATTGTCTGCAACATCACTGTCAAAAGCAAATATTGTATAAATAACTTCTCCAATCTGACTGTTCTCTTTTACATATGCATTAACAATAGGTTCACTAAAGCATGGCGCATTATCATTAACATCAGAGACTTGTATAGTAATGACAGTGGTGCTGGAGAGAGGCGGAGTCCCTTCATCAGTAGCCGTGATAGTGATGTTATGCTGAGATGCACTTTCCCTGTCGAGAGGTCCACGTACAACCAATGTATAAAAATTATTATACGACTTTTGAATGTTAAATGGGACAGATCCAAGAATTTTGAGTGTTACCTGCCCGTTTTTACCGGCATCCTTATCGACAGCAGTTATCATTCCCACCATTGTGTCAACCGGTGCATCCTCCTTAATAGTGTCAACTAGTGAGGACACGGATATTTCCGGAACATTATCGTTGATATCAATTATTTCTACTAAAATTTTGCACATTGCCGATCTTGGGTTATAACCTTTGTCCTTTGCTTGTACACGGAGTTCAAACGCATTTTTCTTTTCATAATCTACAATACCTGTCACTACAATTTCGCCGGTTTCTGGGTTTATTGAGAACACACTAAGATGTTTGTTGCTGTCGTGGTTAACAAACGTATATGAAATTTCTCCGTTAACGCCTTCATCCAAATCAGTGGCATGCACAGTAATCATGGGAGTACCTGGTGAGACATTTTCGCTAATCCGAGCTTTATACAGCGATCTACCGAACACTGGAACATTATCATTAACATCTACTACATTTATAATAACAGGAATGGTTCCAGATCTGGGTGGTTTTCCTCCATCCAAAGCAGTCAATGTGAGGTGGATCGCAGACTGTTTCTCTCTGTCTAAAGTTTTCTGCAGTACTAGCTCAGCTGATACACCTTCCTGTCCGCTGTGTACATCCAGCGAAAAGTGTTCATTTTGGCTCAGCTTGTAGTTCTTTACTGAATTGCTTCCCACGTCTGCATCATACGCGCTTGGTAATGCAAATCTCTCCCCTGAAGAAGATAGCTCCGAAATGTTTAACATCCATTCTGTCTGACGAAATACTGGTGAATTGTCGTTAATATCTAAGACGTTCACTTCAAACCTATAAATATTCACCGGTGACTTAACGACAGCTTCTAGTGCTATAGAACAGAGCGTGTTGTGTTCACAAAGCTCTTCTCTGTTAAGAATTTCTTTAACACAGAGAATACCAGTCTTCCGATTAAGATCGAAATACCTGCTGTAAGCTTCGGTAGCAATATGAAATCCTCGGCTCACAAGATCCTGAACGTTTAGATTTAATTCCTTTGCCAAATTTCCGACTGTTGTGCCTGGGGCTGCTTCTTCCGATATGTGAAAAACAATCTGTCCATTCACACATCTCCAGAAAATAAACAATAGCGAATAACATGTCCACGCCTGAAATCCTTGACCCGCTGATGCAGCCATTTCACTGCGTTACAAAAGCTCTTTTAGAAAAATATACAAATCCATTCTCGTAGTTGCGAATATGTCTGCGTTTAAACAGCACCCGAGCACAATGGCGTATTCTAAACAAAGCCGTTCGGACAGCAGAAAGATTGCCCTGCCTTGGGAAAGGCGGCGCATAGTAAAGATGCGCAATAACGCAGAGTGAAAGGCTAGTGACATCATGTGGACATCTACCCTCAAAGTTATGCGCCTGTTTTTATATATAAATTTAAGACATTAAATTAGGATTGTAGTTTAAAAAAAATCGATTCCTGAGACAGTTGAAGTGCAAATGAAGACTTTCCCAAGAAAGTGATTAT
>JAQMYL010000012.1:11480609-11494372 GCA_030014365.1 Clarias pachynema | reverse complement strand
TGATAATGACTTACTACCACTTAACCACGCCCCCCCCCCCCCTCAAAATTAGGAAAATCAATCTTACTACGAAATGTTACCGAATAAACCTGAGATCATTCATAATACTACGACTATAGTTTACTGTACAGGTTCGCACACATATTTCATTGTTTGTGTGAAATCGTTAAGAATAATATAGAACTAGTCTACACACCCCAAGGGGAAATGATTTAGCCTAGCCTTGATTAAAAAGAGTCAAAGCCATTAGACCCCCAATTTAGAAAAAGGGGGAAAGAAAGGGTGACACGGGCAAAGGACAAATGTATGCAGCTGGCATCTCGTTATGAGTATAATATTAGGTATGTAATAAAATAGGGTAGAATAACACGTGTGTTTGTAGGCAAAGGTGTTTTTGCAGGTGCGTTGAAGGAAGGTTCATCCAGGTCGCCATACATACAAAAATCACAAAACCGACAAAAACGGTTCAGTGTCCTAAACAATTTTTTAGAAACCTTAATTGATACAGTGAGCAGATTCTCAATTTTAACAACAATGTCAGGAGACAGACTGTGTGATGTTACTGTGTTTCAGAAGGGTCAAATTATTGTACTCCATCAAGAAAAGAAAAAAAATATATGCAGAGTGCTGAAAGTACTAAAATTGGGTTAAGAACTGAAAAACGCATTATTAAAACATTGAAAGATATTGCACGAGGTGGGGTACACACTGGACAGGGTGTCAATCCTTCGTAATTTGGGAACGCCAATTAGCCTAATCTGCAGGTATTTGGACTGTGGGAGAAAACGGAGTACCCGGAGGAAACCCACCAATCACGTGGACAACATGAAAACTCCATGCACACAGAGGCGCGAATTGAACCAGAACCCTGGGAGTGCAAGGCAATAGTGGTGCTAACCCCTAAGCCACCATAGAGCCTGTCATTCTCATTCAGGATAAAACACTCACAGTCACGTTATTGCTCAGTACAGGAACGCCAAAATCTGTGACCTGAACCCTATACTTCAGTGTACTTTTCATCGTACACTGTAAAAAAAAAAAGTCCTAATTTTACAGAAAATAACTTTCAAGTTTTATAGTAGTTTTTCTTTTTTTTTTTTAAACTACATACAAATCTCTGTCAAATTACAGACGTTATCTCTAAATTATTAAGTCGACTGTTATTTTAAGTATTATTTCAATACTGAAAAATTTGTTCATTTTTTTAAGTTTGTTGAAAACTTCTATGTATATGTGGCTGCCTTCTTCTGTGTGATATGTACATTAACATTTTCCAACTCTGATTACTGCCAGTGATAATGAAACTTGCTTACATGTTTAGATCAAACATTGGAACATGGGAGAACAGGACATCTAGAGAGACAAGTCCATCACTAGTAAGTATGGAGTGCAATATAAGACTACTTTGAATCTTTTCATGATGATTGAAAAGGGAACTCCTTCAACCTTGGATCATTTTGAGTCCAATTTTTTTTACTGTGTAGAGATCCTTTCTGTATTGTCTCACTTACAACGTTTATGAGCCTGTCAGTGGTGAAAATAAGTTGTTTACACTGATCCAAGGATCCAGTTGTTTACCGCCTGTTTGGAAAAGGATCATTCTTTCTTGGATACACTGGACTGTCTATTTTGCCATTTTGGTATGTTTTAGATTTTACTTGCACTAAGGCATTAGGATTCTGAACTAGAAGTTATTTGTATGCATACATTATAAGAACTATAGTGTTTCTTTTTCAAAAAAAAATGGACCACATTGTACTTTGTTTGTAATAAAGTTTCCAGTTCAATTTTAATTAGTCAATGACATTTTACAGCAATGTTTAAGTTTGTGAGAGAGAATGTTCCACTGTTATAGCACAATAGTCTAAATATTTCATTTTGTTTTTCATTTTAGTATTTTACTGTAATGCTATAAAACTGAACTTTTTTATTGTATTTTGCATCATACTTGTACTATACTGTGTCACAGTTCTTCAAGCTATTTTACAAATATTATAATCTTGAGTTTGTGTTAACACTTTATTGAACATTTGTGGTCATAGAAATTTATGAAAAATTTGTGAAATAACAGGTTTTTTTGTGTTACTTTATTTGAATGTGTTAGGAAAAGTCTGTAAAAAAAAAAAAAAGTGTTTCCCTGCTAAATGTCTAATGCTGTTGCTTTATTGAAGGTGTTTGATTGTAATAATTTTGGGGAAAAAACTGTAAAATAAAAATATTTAGTTTCTACACATCTAGTGCTGTTTTAATGAAGGTGTTAAATCGTATAGATTTGGGAAAAATCTGTGAAATAATGGTGTTTCACTGCTAAACTCCTAGTGCTGTTAGTTTATTGAAGGTGAAATAACGGTGTTTCTCTGTAAAAGATTAAACAATTTCTGTAAATTTAATGTTTTTGCGCATAATATGAACAAGAGTATTTTAACTTAATTTTATGGTTTTTGTTTGGCAGCAGGTCATTTGACCGTTTTTAATTAATTAATTAATTAATTTTTTTTTAATGTAGGCTAGTTAAAATTACTGTAAATTGTAAAGTTCTCTACTCTAAGTGTACTCTCAAAAGTAGATACCTTTTAAATTACAGAACCGACCGGGCAGTTCTCTTTTACATCTATGTAGAGTAATGACAATGGCGCTTCATCAACAGCTGAGCATCTAACGTTTCAGTCATGATTTTAATGTCTTATGTAATTTAAACACATGGCATACAGAGTACGTGATACGTTGCTCTGCAACTTATCCTTGTAGCTGCAATGTTGCTATTCGACGTACAGAAGTTGCAGCAAATAAGCTGCATGGACGGATTTTTTTTTTTTTTTTTAATGAGAATGGGTCATATATATGAAGACTGGAGAACATTATAGCACATTTCCTACCTTTTCTTTATTTGGAAGTGTTTGCGTTCTGTTAAAGGTGTCTCCTCCATTTATACTGATCAATTCAGCATCTGCAGTCTGAAAGGTTGCAGGGAAAACCACTACGTCACTCTTCAGTGTGTCCGAGCTAAAACACACATCATATTGTTGAGTAGATTTGGAGTAAGACCAGCTTCCATCAGGATGCGTGGTGATCACTGGGGCACTATATCTGCTGAAACTGCCATCTGTCCTGCAGCATTTTACAGCTATTAAACTGATCAGACTCAGAAAAAATATCACCGAAACTGCCACAATGGCGATCAGCAAATAGATGTTTAAATCCGAGAAACTGTCCTCCTTTATTGGTGCATGTTTGAACCGAGTCTTTATTTCATCTGTGCTCTCAACAACCGCAACATCAATAGAAACAGTGGTTGACAGAGAGGGTTCTCCACTATCAGAAACCAAAATGACAAGCGGGTGAGTTTTCAGGTCATTGTCACTCATTCTCCTCTTAGTCCTGATTTCCCCGCTGCTGGTTCCTATTCGGAAGAGATTGTTTCCTTTGGGTTCAAAGATGTGATAAGATAGCAGTGCATTATATCCAGAATCGGAGTCTACAGCTCTGATCTTGACCACAAAGTATCCGGCTTCAGCAGAATATGGAATGTTCTCAGTGTGAAGAGAGCCATGTTCAGAATAGGGAGCGAGAATCTCGGGACTGTTGTCATTCTCATCCAAGATAAAAACATTTACAGTCACGTTACTGCTCAGTGGAGGAACACCAGAATCTGTGGCCTGAACTTTAAACTGAAATGTTTTTATTTCTTCGTAGTTAAAAGATTTTAAAGTTTGGATATTTCCTGTAACTGAATTTATATTAACCAACGTAGATAAAATTATTCGGTTATCATTCCTTTCTAAAACAGAGTAAGTAATCTGTGAATTTTCATAAATGTCAGCATCAAATGCAGACAATGTTTTAATAACAACTCCAACCTGGCTGTTCTCTTTCACATAAACATTAATGGTGTCCTCTTGAAACAGTGGTGCGTTATCATTCACATCAGAAACTTGTATAGTAATTACAGTGGTGCTGCTGAGAGAAGGAGTCCCTTCATCAGTAGCTCTAATAGTAATGTTATACTGAGAGCGACTTTCTCTGTCTAGAGGGCCGTTGACTGATAGAGAATAGTAATTTTTGTAGTTAGTCTCAAGTTTAAATGGAGTTTTGTTTGAGACAATACAATTCACCAAGCCATTTTTACCACTGTCCGGGTCAGTCACTGATACAAGTGCAATGGCAGTACCGATTTCAGCATCTTCCTTTACAGTATGAAGCAGCAGCGTTACTCTTATTTCAGGTGCGTTGTCGTTTTGATCCAGCACCTCGATCAGAACTTTGCAGTGTGAAGCCAATGGAGGCTGTCCTTTATCACTGGCTTGAGCATGAATTTCAAAAGCAACGTCTTCCTCGAAATCTACTTTGCCCTTCACCGTTATGGCTCCAGAATACGGCTCAATGACAAAAATCTTTAAAATTTTGTCCTGGTCTCTTTTATTTATAGAATAAATAATCTCACGATTCATTCCTTCATCAGCGTCTGTCGCATTTAATACGACAACTGTTGTGCCAACCGGGACATTTTCAGAAATAGTTGTTTTGTAAAGTGGCTTACTAAATACTGGGGCATTATCATTTACATCTAAAACATTAATTATTATTTGAGACGTTCCGGATTTTGGAGGGCTACCTCCATCGACAGCGGTTAATGTGAGAAGAATTACAGGCTGTTTCTCTCGGTCTAAAGCTTTCTGCAGTACTAATTCTGCAGATGCGCTCTGCTCTGCTCCTTTGGACATCGATAGGGTAAAATATTCATTTGAACTTTGTTTGTACGTACTTACTGTATTTTTACCAACATCTATGTCGGTGGCCCGAGGCAAAGGCAGTCTGACACCAGGAAGTGAACTCTCTGCAATGTCGAGCGTGTGTGATTGTTCACTGAATGTTGGAGCATTATCATTAACATCCAAAATATAAATTTCAATTCGATAAATCTTTAAAGGGTTGTTAATAACAGCCTCCACACTGATGGTACATTTTATCGTTTTAGCACAAAGCGTTTCCCTGTCAATTTTTTCATTCACGTAAAGAAATCCAGTTCTAAAATTTACCTCAAAATATTTTTTCTCTGATCCGGCGAGAATTTGAAACATTCGTGACTCCAGTTCCTGAACATTCAGGTTTAAATCCTTTGCAATATTTCCGACTGTTGTCCCGGTTTTCGACTCTTCTGACACTGAGTAGGAGAATTGCTGCCCAGTAACCGCTTCCCAGCAACAGTCAAACAGAACAAGCACTACACACGCAGCAATCGATCCACGTCTAAATACAGTCATTGTTCTTTCAACCCGTAATGTGTATAACAACACAATATCTTCTAAATAACGCAAACGGATTTAAGTTAGATTTTACAGTCGTCATTCCTTCTCAGCACAGCACAAGACGGGATATTCTTTTACATTCGTATTGCCTTTCTTCTAAACAAAGCAAAGAGAAAACCACTCCCCATTTTATTTGGGAGGGGCAGAAAGATAATAAAATAGACGTCTTGATTCAGTGGTCAACAGCGACATCAAGTGCAGAGAATTGTTAAAAAGACCGTGTCCATCTTTTTTTCAATTAACACTGCAAGTTATTGATTATCTGTATGAACTGAGAACTGTAAATAAGCAATAATTGAAATGGCGTTAACGGATGACATTTAACACAGTCCATAATATTAAAGCACAGTGCACACGATATCAATCAAATAAATCATTTGCTAATTCAATAGCGGTTTTAAAGGCCCACATAAAACACTGGATTGTATGTCAACTTTGTTTATTTTTTTAACTCCCGGGATGGACTTGAATCTGGGTTGTGGATTCAGCACCACGGCCAGCACCCGGTTGGTATTCTTCCAAAATACGTTCCTTTTATTAAAATATTAGTATCTCTGACAAAATAGCAAATCAAAATTTAGGCAGGTCACATACAGTAGATTATAAATATACATACAATTCGAGGTGTATTTCAGAGCGAAAAAATAAAGGAAATATTACGATTACCTGATGACTTCCCGGATTGCGTTCTAATTAATAGTTAACTTTTCTAATTAATAGTTAACTTTTCAGTGGTTGATTTCCAAATAGCGTTAAATGGAAATCTAGTGCACTATGTAGAGTGTAGAATCTCTAAGTAGTGCCTTTGATCAGGTATTAGAGAGGGATTTGGGATTCAGCCTTGTATTCCAGGCTAGGTTAGCCATGAAACGCAGCACCGGTTCAGAGGCATTTCGGAACAACTTATAAGCAGTTACTGAGGAGACTAATCATTGTTTCAAAATGTTACTAGATAGATGCGTTTTCTTGTTGAAAGCTATACATGACTGCAGTGTGGCCATACCTTGTATAAAAGTAGCATTGCCAACTTTCTTACTAAACAAAAAACATTGTCACAGATTATTCATTTGGGTCACCTAGGCAGACCACTTTGATTACTGCATGTTAAATGTCAGGTTGTACTAATTTTAAATCTATGATCCATTTATACTAACACATTTTTTTCTGACTGGTACAAGTGTGCTAATGTGCAAATAAAAGAAAAAAAAGTAAAGGAAAAAAACCGTCCCGGCTAATAATTCCCTTCTAATCCCTTTTTTTTTAAAATAATAATAATAATAATAATAATAATAATAATAATAATAATAATACAAAAAATTGTGCTGGTGGTGAGGGCAAGAAAAATTCAAATCAAGTATAATTTCATGAGTCAGCAGTTTAAGGTAAAGCATACATTTACTCACTTAAACTCTGGAGACTGCTATGGATGAAAATCTGAGGACATCTTTCCCCATTCTTTTGATATGATACTCTTGACCTTTATCTGTATTTTATACACTGTGCTGCTGCCACGTGATTGTATGTATGTATGTATGTATGTATTGTATGTAAATACAAATATACTGTATACATCATCAAATACGAAAACTGCCAAATGACTCTAAAGTTCTTACCTTGGAGTTTGCACACTTCTTACCTTGACCATGTTACAGAGTGTTTGTGTCCCTTTCAAAGGGTCTTCTCCATTTATACTGATTAGTTCAGCATCTGCAGGTGTTAATGGTGTGGGAAAAACCATTACATCGCTCTTCAGTGTGTCAGCACTAAAACAAACATCATATTGTTGAGTAGATTTGGAGTAAGACCAGCTCCCATCAGGATGTGTAGTGATTACTGGGGCACTGTATCTGCTGAAACTGCCATCTGTCCTGCAGCATTTTACAGCTATTAAACTGATCAAACTCAGTAGAAATGTTGCTGAAACAGAAACAATGGCTATCAGCAAATATTTATTTAAATCCGAGAAACTGTCCTTCTTTATTGGTGCATGTTTGAACCGAGTCTTTATGTCATCTATGCTATCAACAACCACAGCATCAATAGACACAGTGGCTGACAGGGAGGGTTCTCCACTATCAGAAACCACAATAACCAGTGGATGAGTTTTCAGGTCATTGTCACTCATTCTCCTCTTAGTTCTGATCTCTCCACTGCTGGTTCCGATTCTGAAGAGGTTGTTTCCTTTAGGTTCAGAGATGTGATAAGAAAGTAGTGCATTATATCCAGAATCTGAGTCCACAGCTCTAATCTTGGCCACAAAGTAGCCGGCTTCAGCAGAATAGGCAATGTTCTCAGTGTGAACAGACCCATGATCAGAATAGGGAGCGAGAATCAGGGGGATGTTGTCATTCTCATCCAGGATAAATATATTCACAGTCACATTACTGCTCAGTGGAGGAACACCAGAGTCTGTGGCCTGAACTTTAAGCTCACATATTTTTATATTCTCATAGTCAAAAGATTGAATGCTTTGTATCTCTCCTGTTATGCTATTAATTGAAAACAACGAGGAGACTGGAGTGCTGTTGATTGTAGTTTTCAATAAAGAATAAGTTATTAGTGCATTGTCATTGATATCCAGATCTATTGCTTTCAATACGCAAATGACTGAACCAATTTTACTGTTTTCCTTTAAGTAAGCATACACTATCTTATCTGAAAATTCTGGTGCGTTGTCATTGACGTCTGCTACTTTAACATTTATTATTTTAGTGCTATAGAGAGGCGGGGATCCTTCATCCACTGCTATAACTGTTATATTATACTCTGCATTCGTTTCCCGATCAAGTCCAGCGTCTAAGATCAGTGAGTAGTAGTTCTGGAAAGCTGAATGCAATTTAAACGGACTGCGACTTTCAAGTCGACATTTAACTGCCCCGTTTTTACCGGAGTCTTTATCAGAAATTGTAAGTAAAGCAACAACCATACCCTTTGCCGCGTTCTCCTCGATTGGACTGAGCAGTGATGTCACAGTCACGCTCGGTGGGTTATCATTTATATCCAACACCTCTACTAACAGTTTGGTGTGTCCCGACATAGCTACAGTACCCTTATCTGTGGCTTGAACTCGAATTTCAAATGCATTGTTGTCTTCATAATCTATATCCCGTATTAGTTTTACATTTCCGGTTTCACTGTCGATCTCAAATATATTTAGGATACTTTGAGGCGTGTGACTCATGAAAGAATATATTACTTCGCCATTAAAGCCTTCATCCGCATCTTTGGCCTGTACTCTGATAATTGTGGTACCAACAGGAGTATCTTCTGCTATAGAAACTTTATATAAAGATTTAGTAAACACAGGAGCATTGTCATTAGCATCCAAAACATTGACTTTAATTTTTAAAGTGCCTGTCATAACAGGCGATCCCCCATCAAAGGCAGTAATTAAAAGATCAATATTAGGATCTTTTTCTCTGTCCAGTACTTTTATAAGGACCAGTTCAGCGGAAACAACTTTATCGCTCTGTGCCTGAACATCTAATGTAAAATATTCGTTAGAATCCATCTTATATGTTTTCACAGAGTTGACACCGATGTCTGCGTCATGCGCACTCTGCACAGGGAAACGCGCACCAGTGGCGGTGATTTCAGTGATATTTAGATAAGTTGAACTAACAGGAAAAACCGGGAAGTTATCATTAACATCGAAAATGTTTATTCTTACCTGGTAAAGCTGTAAAGGACTGTTAGCCAATGCTTCTAAATTAATTGCGCATAAGACGGCGCTGTCACAAAGCTTCTCTCTGTCAATCCGCTCGTTTACTTGCAACACGCCCGTTTTTGACTCCACTCTGAAATATTGCTTTTTAGAATGAGAAACGAGGCGGAATTCACGAGAGGTCAGCTCTTTTAATGAAAGATTAATATCTTTGGTTATATTTCCCACTGTAGTGCCCACTTTCACCTCCTCCAAGACATTATACGCGATCTGCCCAGATGCCATATCCAAGACATAGCCTGCGAAAACGGATAGAAGTACCGCTACACCTATAATCCTCGTCATGATTGCTGTATATGCTGGCCTATAATTATAAGTAACAATCCTGAAAAATCCGCATCTAAATCCATTAGGTTCCCACGTAAGAAGGACAGACAATAACCAGAGACAAAAGAAAAGTGCAGCTTGTCTTCTTCGTAAGGCCTAATATCCATACGTTTACACCACCGACATTATCCATCCAGATCTTGAGACAACAAAGAAATCTGTGATAGCATGAAGAAACAGACAGTAACGGGGAAAAGGAGAAATAAATTCACCGTACCGAATCTCTACCGCGCTATAAGATACAGAGAGATGGCTGAAGGGAAAAAAAACGCGGCAACGAGAAGAGGGAACTAATGGGATGGGCATACAAGGATATTAAGAGCTTGTGGAACAAGAGCGGCACGCAGTGTCTGCAAAGACTTATAACAAAAGTGCCTACTTTTTCTCCCTTTCCCCCTTTACATACTTTGAAGCCCGCTCATCAGAAAATTACACATGACCTTGGTAATTAATAAGTATGTATTAAAAGAACCAAACAACAAATGGAACCATTAATAATAATTAAACTTCGGTGACAAAACACAAATGCTACTACTCGGCCTACTGCTACTAATAATAATGATGGTAATAAAAATAATTGATCAACATAACAACAATCAATCATCGTCACCGTCAATCATTTAGAATATCTACTGTTTTTAAAATTAACTTTGTGTTAGGGAGAGAGAGAGAGAGAGAGAGAGAGAGAGAGAGAGAGAGAGAGAGAGTGTTGTCGCTAACCTGCTTTACCCATTTCAATTTAACAAACAATTTTGCAATCAAATGGGTGCATCTTTTAGACATGGTGAGTCTCCATGGCCTGAGATGTGATATCTGATAAGATATCTGATAAATATCTTAGACAGATTTGGTCTGAATATGAAAAGGTTTGATGAGGATTGATAAAAAAAAATAAAAAAAAAGCTGCACACAAAAGACAAAAGTGCCATATTTGGTATAAGTTTCAGTTGCTCTAGGGGGTGGCTGGTTCACTTAAGCATGACACTGTGGATATTATGTCTTAAGTTCAGTTTCGATTTATATGTAGTATCATCAAAGATCATTGTTCTTGACAACATTAAATTAATTACAAAATTGATTTAATTACATGAGCTAATTACATGAGCTTTTAATTTCATGTAAGGAAAATTACAATATCTGGGCAAATCATTAATTTCAAATCATTAACCTATTGGTTTGTACAAGAGACAGCCTCAAGAGAGAGCCTCACGTAGTGCATGACTAAGCCTAGAGATCTGTTTTGATGTAAAGGATGCACATACAACTCTCTCTCTCACTATGACTGCAGCAGTATGGTTCTTTGAATCCAGGGAAAATGCAAAACAAACACTGAGCAATGAGTTTCTCCCCTCAGTCAATATAGATCTGCTGATGGGACAACCCCACTACTGCACTGCAGAAAGAAGGGACTGCACCACTTAATTGAGAGCAGATATTGATCTGTAAACACTATGTAGGTAATATGATACCCTGAACAGTATGTGACGATTTCTTGTGTCTGAATCTCACAAATTCTACACATACGCACATATACAAACACTTAGTATAGCTCTTCACACTAGCTCATATAAAATAGACACTGCTCATTCACAAGCAGTCTTCTTCTCATCTCTGTCTTCCTCTGTCATACATGGAAGAGAAATATGAGAAGATTTATAAGACTTATATATATGGAGGTGGTCAGCAGACCCATATAATAGCATTGATCGTTTTGCTGTTAGATGTGGGCGAGGCACTGCAGACCATGAACGTTAACACAAACACACACACTCAAGCATGCAGACAACTTTCCGTCCATTCACCAGTGTTAGTCTGCTAAAGCAGGATTTAATTGATTTGCAACCATTCATAACATTTTTCTAAACACACTGCTAATTTCAGCTGGCTTATAAACCCAGCAGTGTTAATAATTATAGCCCAGAAAGTGCTACATAATGTGATAGTTCTCTGAAAAACAAATTGCTTAATTTGAAATATATATAATAGATTCAAGTATTAATATATTATTATAAATGTGTGAAAATGGCTTTTTAAAATTAAGTATTTATTATTTTACACAAACGTGTGTAAAAAGTCTGCAGACACCAGAGGGGGTACTTGTATAGCATGTGTATGTGGTGTGGAGTTGACTCTGTCTTTACCATGGGTGTGTCCATGAGCTGGGGTGTTGGGATTTGTGTGTGTGTAGGTGTGTGTGTGTGTGTGTGCACACAAGCATCTCCATCTTATATATATATATATATCATATCATAGAAATCATATCGTGCTGTATTTTCATGAGTCTTGCGACACACACACACACACACACACACACACATATATACACAACATAAAGCATGATGTAATTTAAGATAAATAGGGGCATATGTGTGTGGAAGGAGGGGGGAGGGGGCTGCTAGCAGGCATCAGAATCCTCCTCTCCTCCCTGGAAGAGCCTTACTGTTGCCATGGATACTTACTGGTAGCAGTTGGAGGGGGTGGTTGAGACCCTGTTTATTTTTCCAGAATGTGACAGGTATAAATGTGTAAGGCTCCGACTGCTTTCTGCCCAACATATATACAGGTCTTAGATAACAACTAGATCTGCAATATCTAAACAAATATTTATAGTAACAGATAAAGGAAAAGGAGCACCCTCCTGCATTTAGAAAAATGTCAACGTTATCAGCAAGTATTCCTGTTGTTAATGCATGCACCATCAACTCACATGTACACTTAAATATGGACAGAAACATGTGCCAGAGAGTAGGCTAGCTTATAGAGCAGCATCATGGAAGTGACCTAGTCATTATGTCCTGCATCACATCCCCCTCTCATAGCCTGTCCTTTTGTCTCAGTCATCCAACCATCACGTGTCCCATCTGGGCTACAGCTCATTCAGTTTGCCCTTCCTTTACACAGCACAATTATACATTGACTCTTGGGTACCAAATCACTGAGCACATTTACAAAATGCATATAAAGTATAGTCTAGTAATACCTGTGTATCTGTTTTAAATTGTTCTGTTTTTGAATTATTTTGACACAAAAGATAAGAAATACATCTTATAGTAATAATGCCATATCACTAAATTATTATTACAGCTATTAAAGAAATATGACAAAAGCAGCAACTGTTTCTCTTTGTGGCCAATTTAGCAATTACAAATTGAGACTCATTTAATCAATGTGTGAATTCTGTTTCCTGGGATAAAGTTAAGCACTCACAAAATCAGAATAATGATTTCCCGGAACCATTGCATATTAAATTGGGGCCATATGCATACACAGAACTTTAAATTGATTCAGTTCTGTGTGATGTGGTTATGTTTGTTTTTTAATGTTGCTTTTTAGGCCCAATTGTATTATTTTATCATATATTATGGAAGATCTATCATTGATAAAGTTTTCTTAGTTCATCTTTTGTATTTATTATACAGGTTTGTGCATGTGTGTGTGCACAGAAGTTAGTTGTACTTCTGTGTGTACAGGAGTCAGTTATTATGTCGGGCTCTACCACTTCATGAAGACTGATATAACTGCATTGGTGCATCCTTTCTTGTGAAAGGAATACATCTAATCTGCTTTTTTACTTATTCCATTTTTTCCCCCACACACGCAAATGCCAACCAAACACATAATTAACATTTTAGGAAACATGTTATATATTTTACAAACTTACACAAAATAGCAAAGTAATATTAACAACCAAGAAAAGATGAAAATGAAATATCAATTTAGATTTTCTGGAAGTCATGGATGGAAAAAGCACTGTAATATATGTTCTATTGCTTTAATGTGTTTTAACTTTGGGAAGGGTATTGATGGAATATGACAGTCATTAAACAAACACAGAAACAAGACCACCAAAACATGCACATAGCAAACACAGGCAGTGTATATTAAGGAGCAGACAAAAATCCAAAAATGCTCAGTCATTTTAAATCTGTTCTGGAAACCACATACGATGGTTGATTTATGGGGATGACTTTTAGTCATATGAGAAGAATCCCATGCACAAAGTAAAAACTTTAAAGTTCATTCTCTCACAGATCCAATGTTCATTGATATGAAACAATAAATATACCATCAAAATACTATAAAGAGGTAAATTTCATGTAATTAGATATTAGATATTCAAGTGAGATCATTTTATGAAGTGTGTGTGTGTGTGTGTGTGTGTGTGTGTGTGTGTGTGTGTGTGTGTGTGTGTGTGTGTGTGTTCAGCTGTTAAGCTCAAATATTAACGAATATTTGTCCAGAATTGCTGACGCCTCCTTTAAGTGACCCATAACTCAGTGTACGCCATAAAGCCCCACCTCCGCTCATCTCATCTCCACGTAGAGGCTCATACACTCTATACTGTACTGTACTCTATACACTCTATACTGTACTGTACTCTATACACTCTATACTGTACTGTACTC
>JAQMYL010000012.1:11465264-11479888 GCA_030014365.1 Clarias pachynema | reverse complement strand
TGTGTGTGTGTGAGAGAGAGAGAGAGAGAGAGAGAGAGAGAGAGAGAGAGAGAGAGAGAGAGAGAGAGAGAGAGAGATTGCAACAAATTTATGTCAATCTCATTCCCATAAGAGAATTCTTAGATGAAGGCACTATAAAGGCTGGCAGACTAGAGTGGTTCATTAATTCATATTGGTGCCTTTTTGCAGAAAGATACAATCTGGATACACCAAAATACAAATCTGAATCAAGCAAAACGTGTACAATGAAATCTGAAAATGGAGAAAATAAACTCATTCTGACCTTATTTCACATCTACAAACACACACTGTAAATACATTGAATAGAAAAACTAAATAACATGAAGTGAGATTTCTCTGAAACAAATTTTTAATTCAGTTAAAATTGAGCTGGGAGAGAATACAAGGAAGTTACTGTAAGATAACACATTTAGGTTCCCACTATTTTCTAATACTGAACACTTGTACTTGACCTCATGGCTTTTGAGGCTGGCAGGGAGAAGCCATCTCCCTGGCATGGCATCAGATGTGTGCCAGAAAACGTGAAAATGTTACTGCTAGTTGTGGGACTGCAGGTCAGGTGCAAAAACATCTACTTCCCTCCAAATGTACAAAGCAGTGGTGGTGTTCCTTACAAGACAAAACATCATAGACACACTGACAAAGAATGGAATAGGAGTAAGAGGTGTCATGGTTCAATTTACCCCTTAATCTTGATCATGCCCCCATTCATAAAAGATGAACTGATTATAAGGGAGCTAACTTGCTTCAGAAATCTTCCCAGGCCAATAAGATTTTTCCCACTCAGATAAAAAAAAATACATTTCAGACACATTCAAATACTGTAGATTCTGTCCTTTTGCATACAGGTTTTGATGACTTCAAATAACCAGGAAGGGGCACTAAATGTAAACTTCAAGGCTAAACATGGCAACAATAGTCACACTGTCTTTACCACCACAAAGATTTTGAATTGTTTTGAATAAGGGGGCATCAGGCATAAAAGGCTGAGCTTTCTACATGGAGCTGTTGAGCTCAAGGGTGACTTGGATGATCTACAGCAGCAGTAGTGCAGTAATAGCCAGCCAACAATGGGGTGCTGGATCCTGGACTAGGCCTTAATAATCCCCAAAGCAGCGACATACTGGAGTCAGTACTGAAAGAGGTCAGTGAGGAACACAACGGCACCAATAAAAAAACACTGATACAGAAAACACAGTGAGTATAAAACCCAATATCGCTATAGATACTAGCGCTAACAGTGACCCTGTCAACAATGTCTGCACTGAGGAATAACAGCGACAGGAAAAACACTGCTACTGGCAACTGATGAAGTACAGGAAACTACAGTGAGCTTGAGGAGTAAAAAACAAGTTGCACAATACAAAACCATCGTCAAAACAAAAACCTGCAGTCACTGAGTGTAAGAATGCAGGGGAGTGAGGGAGCAGAGTGCAGTATAGCTAACACAAAGGGAGAATCACACAGACATGGAGGAACAAATAACCCAGTTTTTATCCTAAATTGTGATAAGGATACTGCATAAACAGTTCCATAGCATATTATAAGTTAAAATGCTATGGAAATGTTTATGCAGTATCCTGCATAAACAGTAATAATATACAAATATAATGAATAAATATAATGATATATAAATCTGGCCTAATAAACCATATGTGGATTCAAAACATCGAAAAAAATAAAGAGATGAATAAAATCTCAGAATCTTACAACAGTAGCTTATATGGATATGCATTACATCTTCATTATTTAAAAGTTACTTCATATCTTGCCTCAAGCTTATAGGAAACTTTTCAGGGTACTATCACATTTTGTTCCACTAAAAAGTCACCCACAAGGGGACTTCCTTCAAAGTCAGCACATACAGTACTGTTGCTGGATGAAGTTTACATACTGTACATTCATCATGAACATGAATGTAATATTTATGGGAAAATAGGGAATATTACTTCTTCAATTTGATTCACATTTCAGAGATGAATGCAAGTCTACTGTACTGTGGAGGCAACACCAATAGAAGGACATGGACAAAAACACAGAAGGAAGTCTATACCATTTGTAACATGTGAATTTTTCTTACCTGCAGAGTGCTCTGTGGATGCATAAAGAGAAAAGGGGAAAAAAGAAAAAGGTAATTATTAACACTTAACACATACAGCGCCATTATTTGCATTGATAAATATCTATTTAATTTGAACATACAGTATTAATCTGTGCACTTGTGATGTACTTCTTTCTGTGAAAAACATTTTTCTGATAAATAATAAATTGAATTTGAACATGGATTAGGTGAAAGCTGACGAGCAATATCATAATGAGTAACAGTTAAAATATATTTTTTAAATGTGAGAACAGCATGCAAAAGAAAGGTTAGAAAGCAGTGATCTATAAAAATATATCCTTATGTTATATATTGCATGTTTAAAGTATGTGTGAATTCCTGTGTGTGAATACCAAAATTCTCTGCCCTCTTTCATCAGTGTTATAAAAATGATGAGTCTACCCTCAAATCCCATTAGAAGGCTTGGAACAGGATTAGTATCCCCTACAGTTATGATGATGTGCCTAATCCAAGCACTCTAGCACAACAGTGACACTGGGATAACTGGCACACATTCACAATGAGATTAACAGCAAAACACCTGAGGCAGACAGCAATGTTCATCCAATGAAATCGAATGTCAAAATAACACTGATACACTTGAGTTAATACAGATAGAGGTCAACAGATTTCATGCCTATAGTATAAACAACAAATCCATTCCTTTGAATGAATGTAGGTCATCATTTTAGGTTTTCTATCAGATAAGTTTAATTCAGAGTGAACATAATTTTGCCTTTTAATCACCTGTTACAATTAAATCTAGCAAATTAAAGTTTGTTTTAATGGTGGCTGAAATAGAGTAATGAAAATATGAAAATCCATCCTCATTCAATCCAAAAAGACCATAATACTACATTTACAATGTTAATAATCATTAAGAGACAATTCATTGATTGCTTAATAATTTATTCATTAATTCCACTTATATGGTAATGGTACTTTTAATGTATGAACATATTATTGAGGTTTCAGTTTTATCATAGATGTGTTCAAACATTGTACAACTACAATGAAGCATTTAAATTTAGTGTCATACTAAAATATTAAAAACAGAAGGAAATATAACACCAGTGGCAGTGGTGGGCTCATGCAGTCTGAGTGGCAGAAATAGCACCTATCAGGTGCAAACACACACTGATGCACATTCAAGTCAATGTATGTTAGTAAGGCATTTTTAATAATATTCTATGCATGTATCGTAATTGCAAATAAATGCCTTGTTGTGTAATGTACCTCTCAAGCTGTATTAGGATCAATGTTGCAGCTTAAACTGCACTGACTGCACTAAACAATGTGTACTTCTGGATGTTGGCCTTAAGAACACCTTCACTAGCATTTTCCATTTGTCTTTCACAAGAAGCCATAAAAGGATCTGCAACTCAGCATATTATAACAGCAGCTCAAGGGGCACTGCAGTACATATTCTTTCACAGGGTACTATCACATTTTCTTCCACTGAAAGGTCACTGACAAAGGTGCTTTCTTCCATATCAGTATGTACAGATGCTGTTAGTTTACATACATTCATCATAAACATGAATGTCATGGCAATATTGCTCTTTCAATTAGATTTTTGAATTGGTAATTTTCTGGAATAGAATGATTGTCCAGCATACTTCTTTAATAGAATTAGCCCTAGGATCTTGTGCAAAAGTTTTAATTTACTCTGGGTTTTCTGAAATCAGTACAAGATGGCACAATGGTGTAGGGGTTAGGACTGTGGCCTTGGACCTTCAGGGTTCACGGTTTGCATATTCTCCCCATGTTGCTGGGTTTCTATTGATACTCTGGGTTGTTCCTGAACAAAATCCTCACAATTGTTTTTACATAGTTTGAACTTATCATTGGATTCTGCAGTTGTCTAGGAATGGCTCCAAGAGAAATGACTGACATGAGCAACTGTAGTACAGTACTCCTTCTTGGGTCCGAACTAAGCTCATTGGACTTTGCCACTGCAGGTCTTGTTCAATTTAATTGTTCTCAAACAAACCCTTTACAGTATATGTTGGCATGGAAAAGCTACTAGCGAAAAAAGCTTTTATCAAACAGCTTCACTTTGAAAGGCCTTTAGCTTGGCAAATTAAAAGTAATTTAATGATTTTCAGCACCACTGATTTAATAATCTAGGTTTGTGTGTATATATTTGTCACTCTGTATGTATACTTATGACCCTCTGTTGATTTTAGAAGAGTAAATTAAAGTAAATAAAATTTTGTGCTTCAAATTTAAACATCTGACTGCATTTTTCTAGAGGTATTCTGGAGTACTTTACAGAGAACTTCACTGTGTTGACTCCTTTGCCTACTCCGGTGCCTACTATGTGGGCACCTTACAGATCACGTTATCTTTTTTACTCCACTATAGGGGGCTTGGAGGGTCACCATTCTATTTGGTCTACTATAGAGGCACTTTAAATGGCACTTTATTGTGTTTGCTCTAATGTTGGAGTTGCTGAGAGGGCACTTTTTGTTGTGTTTACTTAAACAGAGGGACAGCTTAAAGGGCACATTATTATGATTGCTCTACTGTGGGGGCACCGTAAGGGCACTAATATGTTTGCTCTACATTGGGGATACCATATAGGTCACTTAACTTTTTTGTTCTACTGTGAAGGCACCTTGGAGGGCACTCTTTATGTACCTGAATGACATTTTTTGTGCATGCCCTGTCTGTCTAATAGTAACAATATTCAATCATCACCCCTATGTATACGTATACTGTATTTTTCTGTATTTACAGAAAGCCGGTATGTCAAAATTATTTTTCATTATTCTCACACCTATATAGTAAAGTGTAACACACACACACACACACACACACACACACACACACACACACACACACACACACATTTGTTTTATCTCATAATTATCTCAGAAACATTTATCTCAATGGTTCTACCAAAAGGAAACAAACTTTTCTTTGCCAGGCCCAGCTAAATACTGTCAATTAATCCCTGAACAGTTTTATATTTACTTTGTGTGGACACCAATTACACATAAGGTACATATATTGACATGTTTATAACAACAGGTTGTTGGTTCATGACGGTCAATATATAGTTTTTAGTGTGTCTACATTGGACTATAGAAATGTTATTACCAGTAATGTTCATAATAATCCTGCAATAAACTAAAATACAAATACTGATTTAAACATAGGAATATATTGATATCTGGATCAGAATACATTATGAAGAGTATAAAATCAGCCAGCTGAAGGCATTACATTTTCACTGATCACCCCATTGATCATTTATGCAAACAAAGATCTTATCATTTTATGCATTTATTGTATTATTTATGTATTATTAGGTGATGTTACGTATCAAGAATTTTATATTATGATAACATTCATATTAATGTTATTTTTAAAAATATTAAAAAATATTTTTAAAAAAATAAATGAATAACAGATTTAGAAAGTGTGAGCTTAACCAAATAAGAAGATGCAGAATAAAATAGAGACAGGGAAAGACAGAGGGTAAATATAGTTATATTCCAGTGGAATGATAGAAAGCAGTCGGAAGGCAAACTGAATTATTTAATGAATTGCAAAGTGCCCTATATTTAAAAGGGAGTGCTTGGACAAACACACTTCAGAGTGAAAAACTATATGTGAGAATAAAGAGGCAAGAAGGAAGACATCTGAATTTTTAAAATCCCTCTAATGAATACACTTACTTATTTAAAGCTAAGACCCACATTACCTCTCACTCACCTCAACCACCCTATTAAAGCCACCAGGTATCATGTGCAACTTACAGTACATAGTCTATTAAAAAATAAAATATCATGTAAAACAATTATTCAGGTCTTATCATCAATGATTCTGCAAAATGCTTCACACTGATTAAAACTTAAAATATGCAAATCCTCATTTTCCCATTGTTCTGTCCAAAGGAATAAAATGCAAGCACTGTTTAAAATTTCTCAATAACCTGGTACCAATCTGAATAATTAAATGTTTATATAGGACATAAAGATTACAGGTTACAGTCTCTGCTTTAAAACAGAAGGAAATATCCTCCACAAAAGGTTAAAAAGTTTTTTTTTTTCTTTTTTGCTGTTTCATCCTGTATTTCTGATTAGTTCAAAACAGTGGTCATCTTTAGCACTGATAGTCCTGATACCTTCCTCATATTACAATCTGATGTATAAATAGTCCCTGTCATCATTGCTGTATTACCTTACCCAAGGTCTTCATATACTGCATTTTCATACCAATGCTGCGCATCATCTTGACATTCTTAGGTTAATAAGATTCCTCTTGATTTACTCTAGCCCTTTTTATATTGTCAGGACTAACACAAGCTCGAGATATAGCTGCTAACATATACAGTAGTCACTGCATTATCTGTTTAAAGTTCTACTTTCTGGATAAAAAGGGTAAAATGTTGAAATTACCTTTTAGCACAAAAGAGTAATTGTTCATAAGGTCCTGTGTTCAAACAAATGCCTATTTCCCACCTACATGATTTTTGATGGGTCACTATGTATCTGCAAATTGTGATGAGCCTTTGGTAATCATATGGTAAGATTGTAACTTACCAGGGTGTATTGTGGGGACCTGTAGTGATCGGCAGCTTGCCAGTACATATGCCAGTACATATGCCAGTACATATGCCAGTGTATATGGGCTACATTGTTTTGAAAATGTTCAAATAATTTGTGGTACCGCTACAGCAGCACAGCTGTATGGAACTTTAGCGGTGGCGTGAAACGTGACTAAAAGGGAGTTTAAGTGCCAACATGGTAACACTAGTAACGAAACTTTAATAGTTTTCTGTTTTCTGTTTCTACGTTTTTTTGATGTTATGCATGTTAAAATAAAATCAGCATGTATCATTCATTCATTCATTCATTCATCTTCTATACCGCTTTATCCTGCATTCAGGGTCGCGGGGGGCCTGGAGCCTATCCCAGGAAGCTTCGGGCACGAGGCAGGGGACACCCTGTACAGGGTGCCAATCCATCGCAGGGCAAGCATGTATCATCCAAAGCTTAATGAATAGTGAACTGAATGAACACTCTTTAAGCCAGATTGCCATTAGCTTTGATTAAAGTTCACAATGGTATTGTTTTGACAGTTTTATGCAGCATCATAACATTAATTTCCATCCAGATACCATTCATTTTTGGCCAAAGTTTTGTACTCAGGACAAGCAAGTCAAACCATGCCATGAAGCCCACCATAAGACTTTAAACTGGGTTAAGGTCAGAACTCTGTAGTGGCCAATTCATGTGTAATAAAGATTCCTCCTGCTTCAAAAACCACAATATACACAACTTATACCTTTCACAATTTAAACCCAGGAAATCTTGGCATTGTTGTCCTGGCATATGTCTGTGCCATCAGGGAAAAGAAAAATCTGTTGATGGGTGGGTAATCTGGTCATTCAGTATATTCAGGTATTCTGTTGACTTTTATTGCCACCTAACATACTGTAAGCCTAGACAACTGAAGCAACTCCAGATCACAACACTGTTTATACATACAGTACGTGTAAAAACAAATGAAAGATTATAAAGATATTATGTTAAAATACTAGACTGTTACTAGACTAGACTAGACTAGACTTATGACAATTTTTATTATAGCATACACATGCCATGATTGTAGTTAATGCTAGCTGTGCACTTTATTGTGCAGTATTCATTATGTTAAAGGTAGCAACCAGTGTGCTACTACACATTACTGATTATCATGACAGTCTTTGTCATTGCATGTATGGAATAATGTAAAACAACCTTTCTTGATTTGTAAATATAAGTGTGATTTCTACTCTTTTTTTTTTTTTAACCCAATTCTAATAAACCTGCGCTAAGCTTGTGTTCGGATTGGATGGTCTTCTGTGGCGACCGCTTGCCGGGAGAAGCCAAAAGACCAACATTAACTAATACTACTGTTGAGTTCTAAACCCAATTCCAGTAATTTTTTTCAATTCCAATATAGCATTTAAATAATTTGAGCCTTCTGAAACACAGTAACATGGCTGATTAAGAGTTAATTGATTACGAAATGAGAAGCTACTGACAGCAACAGTTAAAACAACTGTAGGCAGTACAAATATAGTTTATAAATTCTAATGGCAGACTTCTTTGACTTGGCAGTTTATTTTTAAGTAAGAAATTATTTGTGAACTGACTGTTCTAAATATTCAGTTTTTGTGTGACTTTAATTAGCGTTGAATAGAAGCCATTACTGTAGCAATCCATGGCAGAGATTGTGAAAGTGGGAACTAGGCTACAGTCTCCCCAACAATGTCATGTTCTATAGATTTAAAAATCAGAGCAAAGTTAATGTTCCATCTAATTACACAGTATTAAAGATTCATATCCCCTATTAATTACAAAGTATAAGCTCTTTGTTCATGCAACAGTCCTCACCAAGCCCTTATATGCCAAGACTAGACTTAATGTACAAAAAGAGATGCATTCTGACCAAAATGCTCTTTCTGCAGCTAAAACTTCCTTCTATTATACTATCTTCGGTAAAGGTGGAGGAAACACTAGAGCACTACTTTCTACAGTCAAGAATTTACTCAAGCCACCTGAAACAAGTATGACATTAATAACCACCAGCCTATCTTCTACTTACATTATGTGTCTCAACTACAGTAATCTTTTTGTACAGTTTTAGTCAGGTTTTTGCCTGAAACATATCACAGCAACCACCATGGTAGAGGTCACTAATTACCTCCTCTGTACAATTGAATCCTTATTAGAAATTAGACCTATTGGCCCTCAGTAGAGCCTTTAAAACCATCTCTCATCAACTCTTCGTGGAATACCTGAGTAGCACTAGCATCCATGGTACCATGTATCTATCAGTGGTTGGCTTCCTACCTCACTAACAGGACACAATCTGTTCAAATACAAAGTATAGGTCCTATACAGACTCTGTGACACACTTCCTTAACACCTGACCTTTGCCTGCTGTTTGACTTTGTTTATGTCTCAAAGTTTGGATCTGGGAGGTAAAATGTAGGGAGGTTATGTGCCAAATTACATCATAGCAGTCATCACTTTTTTGGATGAATACAGTACTTTTGCCTTCAAAGTGGATGTGGCTATACATGTCACTCAACAGAGCCAATTAACACAATAGTTTACTGTAATTACATAGAATATGCGGAGTACACAGAAATTACTGTAATGTCCCCTACAAAGTGCCCAAATCCTATCTACCTTTTGAAAACTGAATCTTCAAAGATAAATGGACAGATCAATGTATGTTAATTCGTCTGGCAGGAAGTTTAAAACATGTTTGTCTCTTATGTTCTGAAACCAGTGATATGGAATGGCCTATGCGATACAACACAAATTATTAGAGAAAACATATTCGCAGCAGTCCAAGGTGAGGGCGTATAAAATATCTTAACTGAGAGTCTTAGCCACTCAAATCAAAATGTTGAGTAAAAGTGATGTTATGAACAAACATATGCTGGATGTAATAATCCACTTTAAATTTGGCTGACAACAATGGCTGAAATAATAATGTCACTGATTACATTAAAGCTTATCATCTTATTTTTAGCTTTAACCATTTAACTATTTCTAAAAACTCTTTACTCATCAATGACGGGTACTAACTCTAGTAGTTAATTTAAAAAAAATTTAAAAAATTTTAATTTTTTATTTTAAAAAATATATAATTGGCGTATAATTATTTCTTAGTTTAAGTAAAAATTAACTTTAGGGCCTACAAGAAGGAATTCTTACAATTAATTGAAAAACCTTAACGTGTTAAATTTATTTAATTAATATATATTTAATTTCCGCAGACATCCTCAATGTGATGCAGGGAACATCTGATTGGACAAATTCTACATAGAACCAGAAATTGAAGAAGAGCAATAAAAAAAACTTCTATTCTGAAAACAGTTCAAGAATCAGGACATATTAAATAGAACCAAAACAATTTGTAGAATTAACTGCTGAAAATAGAAGAAACCAATGTGTGCATTAACACAATAAATTCTCAAAAGAGATTAATGTATATTAAAAAGGAATCAACTAACAATTCTACTTCGAAGTAAAATGTATTCATGTTTTAAATGGTTTTAACTATTGCACATATAAAACAAGCAAAATTAACTTTTGATACTTTTATATCTTTTAAAATTTATTTTAGGAAAGAACCCTTACATTTATTGCTAAATCACACTCACTCACTCGTCTACATCACTTTATCCTATATACAGGGTTGCGGGGGGAGCCTATCCCAGGAGACTTAGGGCATGAAGCGGGGTACATTGCAGTGCATTGCAGGGCACACACACATGCATTTACATTTAGGCATTTGGCAGATGCTCTTATCCAGAGCGACTTACATTTTTTAAATCTCATTATACATCTGAGCAGTTGAGGGTTAAGGGCCTTGCTCAAGGGCCCAACAGTGGCAACTTGGTGGTTGTGGGGTTAGAACCTGGGACCTTCCGAACCGTAGTCCAATGCCTTAACCACTGAGCTACCCCTGGCCCCCACATACATACACTCTCACACTACAAGAAAATTGGGAAACTCTAATTAGCATCTGCATGTCTTTGGACTTTGGGAGAAAACCAGAGTACCCGGAGGAAACCCGGGGAGAACATGCAAACTCCATGCACACAGAGACGGCCGGGAACCTGGTTGGGAATTTAATCGGGGCCTGGAGGTGTAAGGCGACAGTGCCAGCCACTACACCACTGTGCCGCCTAATCTAAAAACTATGAAAGGTGTATATTATCTAAATGTAATCTTTTTTTACTGTTTATGAATATCTTATTTCAACGAATAATTTATGTTTATAACAGTACAAATGTAAATATTACTTTCAGATGCTCAAACCATAATTAGTTCTCTAGTGGAAGCATGCAATTATCATTATTATGATGATTGTTAGGTTGGCATTGTTAAGTTGGCAACCCAACACAAATACTTAACCAACTTACACAGTGAGAGAGACCTTAGAAAAGGACTGACAAACACAAAGAGGATGAACTAGTGAACGCTTCTGAAACACTTATTAAATATTAAATTTCAAAATATTAAATTTGGTGATAACATATCATAACACAATAGTCCCAGGCCTTAGACTGAACACAAAACAAAAAAAATGAAAGCACAGCTTCAGTAATGCTTTGATCTAGAGTATATCTTAATGTATACTTGCATAACTTGTTGTTTATCCTCCTCTGTCACAAATTCTTTACCTAATTAGTTGAACCCAGTGTGCTTGGAGCAAGAAAAACTACAATATGTACAACACATGGGGTAATCCAGGACCAGGGTTGGGAACGTGTGGCTAAGTTTAGGTCAAAGGACACTGTATAAAAGAATGGAACATTGCATTTCTTTCACAACAAGGAAACATTCACATTATTAGTCACTCACTCACTCTCTCACTCATCATCTATACCGCTTTATCCTGTATTTAGGGTCGTGGGGTGCCTGGAGCCTATCCCAGGAGACTTAGGGCATGATGCTGGATACACCCTGGATAGGGTGCCAATCCATCGCAGGACATACACACATACACACTCTCACACATTCATTCATTCACACACTACAGGCAATTTGGGAATGCCAAATAGCCTAATCTGCTACTGTGGAAGGAAACAGGAGTACCCATCAAGCACGCGGAGAACATGCAAACTCCATGCACACAGACGGGAATCAAACCTGGCCAGGAATCGAACATGGACCCAGGAGGTGCAAAGCAACCGTTATAACTACTACACCACCGTGAAGCCCATTATTAATCAACATATACTTAATATCTGCTTCTTTTGTTCCACATACGCTAATGATGCCCATGAGCTAATATTTTGTTTAATATTATGAGTTAATAATAATCTTATTTTTTAAAATCTTTTTACATTTTGGCCTGCATGATTCTATTCACCCTAGAACCATTTATAAAAGTACAATCCTTAAAACCAGCACATTATTATTTTTTAAATTAGCTTAATAAGGCAGGTTCTTAGAAACTTTTGATAGTTGTCCAATAAAGCAAATGAAAAAAAAACAATAACTTTTTAACGCTTAAAAAGAAATCACTTTTATCAGGGTGCATTTTTCCGCACTTTTATCCGCTATGCATGTGTTAACTCCACATGGCTGGTATGACTTCTATGTTGATGTTAAAATTATTATTATTATTATTATTATTATTATTGTTAATACATTGGTAGTTCAATAAATATTGTTTATTTATACCCCATTCTACTTTGCATTGGTGTGTTTGTTCACTGACGGATGGAGCAAGCTGTTGCATAGGAGGGAGGAGTGTAGCGGGAGTGTAATGTGTGTCAGGTACTTTGTGTCAGTAAAAATGGCCCACTGAAATGCAGAAACAGTACTTTTGACAAATCGAGGCAGGCTGTTTCCTATGATTCTATACATGCAAAGAAAACAACCGTCAGTATATCATAAGAAGTAGTAGCATACTGCTTACCAATTTGAACACAGCACAAATACAGTAAACAGCTATCATTAGCAACAATCAGGGCATGTGTAGGGTATGATGAAAATGCTAAATTCTTGTATTTTTTTTAACATTATATTTCACTAGAGGAGGAACAGCTGCATAGCCTTCGTCTGTCAAGTTCTCATGCCTAATAATCCTCCTTCTCCTACTCCCTCACATTTCCCTCAAGACCGATACTGCCTCTTGCCACAATGCAGCTGACTGAGCTCTGCTCTGCCCCAGTACAAGCAAGATCATTTACATTCTAACCACACTCCCTGGTTCTACCCACAGGATTTTCCTTAATGAATTGTATACACTTCTGAAATATTTTTGACCGTAGATTTTTATTCAAGCATTTTGTATCACTACAAAGAGAGGGGGTGTTTTTCTATTTTGTTTAAAATAGATTTTGCCTCCAGCTGGTTTGCAGGCTGTTCCATTTATGTAGCCTGCTTCTCAAACACACACACACACACACACACACACACACACACACACACACACACACACACACACACACACACACACACACAGATGAATCACAACCTTTCCCATCAACCAAATCTGTGCTCATATACTGACTTCCTGCTTCTCTCTCTCCATGCTACAGACATCCCACACCATTTCACACATCCATAGCTTTATCTAATTTTGGCTGCTGTCCTAGTAATCATACTGATCTTTCCCCTTTTTGTTACTCTACTACTTCCATAGTGTTGTGTTATGAAAAATATACCAAATGCTTTTTATGTTTGTTGTATTGGCTACAAGGGTTTAAAATTGTGGAATTTGCCCCTAGTTTAAAACTAGTCTTTCTTTGTCTATACAAAATTCTGAGTATTTGAAAATGCCCCAAATCATACAATAACATGTCATGAATTAATGTTTGTTTGTTTTACTGTCAGTATATCGTAATAAGTAGTAGCATACTGCTTGCTAATTTGGAACACATCATAAATAGACAGCTAGCATTAGCAAGCTGCTAATTAGCAGGGTGTACCCTGCCTTGTGCCCTAAGCGTCCTTGGATAGGCTCCAGGCTCTCTCGCGACCCTGAATACAGGATAAAGCAGTATAGACGATGAATGAAAGTATGTTTTATTCAGGCAAAACCAATTCAAGTTCTTGAGGGATTCACAGGTGTATTAAAAGAATATTCAAAAGCAACTACCCTTAAGATAACTAGTTGTCTACTGGACAACACATATAACAAAGACATATAAATGTATTTGGTTCACCTAATTTTTAAACTGTGATTATTATAAAAATGACCCTGTATTATACCACATAAAATATCAGGCCAAGCAGTGCAAAAATAATTTTTGTAATTTCATCTTGTTTGTAAGAAATATAGAAATGTAGACAACAATTCCTAAGTGAATAGACCTATTTTAATGACTCTGTGCACTAAATGGTGTGTGTGTGTGTGTGTGTGTGTGTGCGCGCGTTTTTATGTGTGTACGAATGTGTGTGCATTTGTGTGTGTTTGGAGGTCATAGATGGGCTGGGCTGGGGGTGGTTGGCTGCATGAATAATGAAAACACAGATATACCCAAGAGGCTAGTTGCAGATAAAGGGAGGGAGACTGGGACAAAAACATAACTCACATTACCCACTATAGACCTGAACCACTAGAATACTGACCTGACCTACAGCGGAACCGATTCCAATCAAGGATGAAAAGTAATTCCAACAAAATCATGACCCACTTGTGAATCTTAAACTACAGCTCTGATTTTTTGATCAAAGTTTTTTTATTTGTTTTCAAACTATACAGAAAAAAAACACAAGAAAACACAACAAAAGAGAACACAAAACCACCACCCCCCCACCCCACCCCACCCAACACCAGAGCAAGGATGTCATAACAATCAGATGTCCATAAAAATTTTTTAATTAAATAAAATAATAATAAGTAATCTTCCCCACACACTTTCTTTACAGTACAACATTATCTGCGTTCAAGCCCTCAGCAAAAGTCAAGAAAGACTGCCAAATATCATAGAATGTGTCAGTAGACCCTCTAACTGTATATCTAATTT
>JAQMYL010000012.1:11449672-11460481 GCA_030014365.1 Clarias pachynema | reverse complement strand
CTGGAGCACCTGGGACTCAGCTCATCTATGTGTCAGTGGATCTCCAACTTCCTAACTGGCAGACCACAGGCAGTAAGAATGGGCAGACATGTCTCAGCCTCCCTCACTCTCAGCACTTGAGCCCCCCAGGGTTGTGTTCTGAGTCCCCTGCTGTACTCATTATACACGTATGACTGCGTGGCCACTACCAACTCCACCACCGTCATCAAGGTTGCTGACAACACTGTCGTGGTGGGCCTGATCACAAACAATGATGAGACAGCCTACCTAAAGGAGATTGGAAATCTGGAGAACCAGTGCCAGAGGAACAATCTCCTCCTTTAGTACAAAGCAGGAGAGGAACTACCAGACCCCCGTCATTAACAGGAGCCCAGTGGAGAGAGTGAACAGCTTCCGATACCTCTGTGTTCACATCACGCAGGACCTGTCATGGTCCTGTCACATCAACACCGTGGTGAAAAAGGCCCAACAGTGTCTCTACCACCTTAGACGCTTGAGAGACTTCAGACTGCCCTTCAGGAATTTCTACTCCTGCACCATAGAGAGCATCCTTATGGGAAACATCACGACCTGGTTTGGAAACACCACCATGCAGGACAGACGAGCTCTACAGAGGGTGGTGTGATCAGCTAAGCGCATCATCCGCACCGAGCTACCTGACCTGCACTCAATCAAGCGGTGCTGGACCAAGGCCAGGAAGATCATGAAGGACCTCAGCCATCCCAGCAATGGACTGTTCTCTCTGTTGTGGTCTGGGAAGTGATTCCGCTCCCTGAAGGCCAACACTGAGGAGGAGCTTCTTCCCACAGATGATAAGGTCTCTGAACCACACCACCACACAGGACTAATACCATCTTTTTAACATCCAAAATTAACTGGACATTCATGGACACTTATGGACACATTCATGCACACTTACACTTACATATTTATATTTTCATCTCTGGATCATTGCACAAGAGACTTTAATAAGACACTTTAATAAGACACTTTTTATGCATATTTGCACACCCCCAGTCATTTTTACTTCATTTTTTTTCTTTATTTACACTAATTTTCAAGATTTCTATAAATTTCTATTTTTTGCTACATTTTCTATATTTTGCTATATTGTGAATGTCCTTATTTGTACAGTATATATATATTTTTTTATCTTAGTTAAATTTATTTTCTATTTATTATGTATGTATTTATTTATTTATTTTTATTCATATTTATTTCTTATCTATAAGCTTTTATTTTTTAAGGTCACTGGCGGTCATATAAGCATTTCACTGCATATCGTACTGTGTATGACTGTGTATGTGACAAACAAAATTTGAATTTATTGTGAAAAAAAAGAATTCCACATATGGAATGTCATTATAACTGTACACTAAAGAACTACTGCATTAGATACTGACCATAACACATGATTAAAAACTAATTTCAGATTTCACATAATTGTCATTATCATTCAATAAAATAAGGCATAACTAGAATTTAAATTGTATAGTCATGCTAAATACAAACATCAACACCAGGTCTACACTGAGCAAAACCTTACCTCTCTAGATGGTCTCCTCCTGTGATCTGGTACCAGTAGAGTATTTCTGTTACTGCTTGGAACTATAGTAGATCCAATACTCATTCTGGAACCAACTAATGTGTACCGTTTATCTCCAGATCTGTACTGGATGCTGTGACACAGCGTCCCATCATAAGCTGTATCTTGTAAATGTTTGGAAGAATAGTCTGTAGATTTTGAGCACTGCATTGCTATTAAAATGATGATACTAATGATAAAAAGAATTGAAACTGAACCCAAGGTGATAATTAAATAAAATCTAATATTATTTTCCCCCTCATCTTTTACTGCATTTTTGACATTGGAAATTGCAGTAGGTTCTTTGGGCTCTACAAGTTTGACAGTCACTGTTGCTGTTGCTGAAAGTGAAACATTTCCATTGTCTTTGACCAGTATGACCAGCTTATGTTCAGCTTCATCTGTTTCTGTGAATGAGCGAAGAGTCCTTATTTGTCCAGTATAGCGGTCCAAACCAAATAGACTGTGATCACTCACTTCCTGCAGTGAAAATAATAACCAGCCGTTATATCCTATATCTGGATCATAGGCTCTCACCTTTGTCACCAAATGTCCTGGATTTACATTGCGAGGAACCTCCTCCACACCTTCAGCAGAACCATTAGCATTAACTGGATATAACATCACTGGACTGTTGTCATTCTGATCTAGAATGAACACATTCACTGTCCCATTACTGCTCAGAGATGGGTTTCCAGAATCTGTAGCAAGGACTTGGAAGTGGAATGCTTTAACTGTTTCAAAGTCAAAGCTTTTCAGTGCATATACTTGTCCATTCTCAGAATTTATGTTTACAAAGGATGTATACTTGTTTTGCTCACTAATATCTCTCAGAATCTGATAGGTAATCATGGCATTTTCATCCAAATCACAATCACTGGCTGATACAGAAAACATGATTGTGCCTGGGACATTATTTTCAGTTATGTAGAAGTTATGTGGGTTAAGTGAAAACTTAGGGCTATTGTCATTTATATCAGATATTTGGACAGTGATAGATCTAAAAGATGACAATGCTGGCTGACCTGCATCTTGGGCCACTAATGTAATGTCATACTGTGATATTTTCTCTCTGTCAAGTAAAGCTGCAGTTGTCAATGAATAGATGTTATGCTGTAAGGTCTGCATTAACCTGAAAGGTATTTCTTCAAGTATAGAGCAAGACACTTTTCTATTTAATCCAGAATCTAAATCACTCACACTAATTAATGCTACCGTAGTCCCTAACTTAGAATCCTCTGGAACTGTGTTTAAAAATGATGTCACTTCAATTTCAGGCGCATTATCATTTACATCAATAATTTGTATTAAAATGCTTTTGTCGGCTGTCAGTGGTGCAAGAGCTTTGTCTGATGCTTGAATATCAATTTCATAATGGTCTTTTTGCTCAAAATCGATTTGATCTTTTACAATTATTTCACCTGTGTCTGGATCCAGATCAAAAAGTTGGCGCAAGTCACTGTCTACATCGTGGCCAAAGGTGAAAAACACTTCACCATTCACGCCATCATCTCGGTCAGTAGCATTTACCTGCGCTATCGTGGTACCTATGGGGACGTTTTCACTAACCTTCACAGAATACGAGTCTTTTGTAAAAACTGGAATGTTGTCATTTATATCTAGGACATCAATAGTAATCTCCATAGTCCCCGATTTTGGTGGCTTTCCGCCGTCCAACGCTGTGAGCAGAACCTTATGACTAAGACTAGTCTCCCTATCTAACATTTTTTGTAAAATTAAAAAGGGCATCTTTCGGTCCGAGCCCCTGTCTTTAACGTCGATCCGAAAATGTTCATTATGACTGATTTTATACATTTGCACAGAATTAATCCCGCTATCCGGATCGCGTGCCGCTTGAATCTGAAATCGTGAACCCGACACGGCGCTTTCTGAGATTTCCAAACGCTGAGCTATCTCAGGAAACATCGGAGCATGGTCGTTTATGTCCACAACTTCAACCTCTACGTTATGAATCTCTATAGGATGTTCAAGCGCGATTTTTAAGTTAATTAAGCATGAGCTACTTCTCTCGCATATTTCCTCCCGGTCTATTTTTCCGGTAGTATATAAGATGCCATCATTCTGATTCAAGTTAAACAGAGACTCCCCTGTAGTTGATACAACACGAAAACCTCGCTCCTTTAAAATTCTGGGATCAAGGCCCAAATCCTTTGCGATATTTCCAATCAGGGTGCCGTCTTTCTGTTCTTCTAGCACGGAATATCTTATCTGCGCCAGTGCTACTCTCCAAAATAGCAGCGACAGTGTAAAAAGTGCAAGCTTCAGTCGCCATGATGCAGAGTCCCTTTGTTCCATTTTGGAAGAAAATTATTGCAGTTTCTGCACACGTTAACAAAAACAATCGACAGAATGTGTACCCATATTGCCGTCCTTACGTCAATCTGGCTGAACCAAATCAGTACTCAGTTATGGAAAGCATAAAAAATATTCCTCGTACACCACGAGGTGCGGCATAGGCTACTACAAAATATTACCAACAGATGAGGCGGTCCAAATAACCAGGAAGAGACCAAACCCATGAGGTGCTTCCGTTTGGATTACACTGACACCGTGCGATAGCTCAGTGCAGAAAAGCGATTAAACCAATTTCATCATCATCATAAATGTGAATAAAAGTGTTCAATTTTTAAGACATGCAACTTTAAAAAATGACTTAAACTGCTTTTGGGAGCTATTTAAATAACAATAGAAAGTCTGTAATTTAAGCACTGTCGCCTTGCACCTCCCGGGTGCGGGTTCGATCCCCGTCTCTGTGTGCATGGAGTTTGCATGTTTGAGTGAGTGAGTCTGTAATTTCGGAAGTGAAACGTTCTGAGTGCCACAAAAAAATAGTAGTCTAAACATCTCTAAATAAATGGGATTCGAAACTCAGCAGAATATTCTTTAACGTAAATAAAAAGGAAAAAAATGGAAAAGCTCCGAATATTCGTATTAAAGCAGTAACCTGAGAAAGTATTCCAAGAACGACCAATAATGCATCAGTTTATAATTATTGAAAATTAATTCACAAACGTAATTTTATATCTTACCTCACCAGAAGTTCTTCTTCTGTGATCTTGTATCACTAGAGTATTCGCATTACTCCCTGGAACTAGAGTAGAACCGATACTCGTTCTGGGTCCAACTAACATGTAGCGTTTATCTCCGGATCTGTACTGGATGCTGTGACACAGTGTTCCGTCGAAATTTGTATCTTGTAAATACTTGGAGGAATAGTCTGTAGATTTGGAGCACTGCATTACGATCAGCACGATGATACTAATGATAAAAAGGAATGAAACCGATCCCAAGGTAATTATCAAATAAAATGTAACGCTAGTTTCTTCTTTGTTAGATACTGCTTTTTTGACATCAGAAGCTGCAAAAGCTTCTTTGGGCTCTACAAGTTTAATGATCACAGTCGCTGTTGCTGAAAGCGAAACATTTCCATTGTCTTTGACAAGTATGACCAGTTTGTGTTCAGCCTCATCGGTTTCTGTAAATGAGCGAAAAGTCCTGATCTGTCCTGTATAGCGGTCTAATCCAAACAGACTGTGGTCACTCACTTCCTGCAGTGAAAATAATAACCAGCCATTGTATCCTACATCTGCGTCATATGCTCTCACTTTTGTCACCAAATGTCCTGGATTCACATTGCGGAAAATCTCAACCACACCATCAGCAGAACCATTAGCGTTGACTGGATATAAGATTACTGGAACGTTGTCGTTCTGATCCAAAATGAACACGTTTACTGTGACGTTACTGCTTAGTGGCGGAGTTCCCGAATCTATAGCGAGCACGTGGAATTGAAAAGTTTTTACACTTTCAAAGTCGAAAGTTTTTAATGCGTAAATACACCCATTTTCAGCATTTATATTCACAAACATTTGTTTATCTTCGCCTCGTTCTTTTATTATTTCATATGCGATTATTGCGTTTTCATTTGTGTCTTTGTCAGAGGCCGAAACACAGAATAACGATATACCTGGAATATTATTTTCCATAATGTAAAATATGTAAGGTGACAGAGAAAACTCTGGATTATTATCGTTTATATCTGATACCAATATAGTTAAACGTTTCAGTGATGATAATGGTGGTTCCCCTGCATCTTTGGCAATTAATGTAATGTCATATTCGTACTGCTTCTCTCTGTCCATGGATGATGTAGTAACTAATGAATAAATATTGTCCTGTGAACTCGGCATTAATTTAAATGGTATATTTTCATGAACTGAACAAAAAACTTTCCCATTAATTCCAGAGTCTAAATCAGTTACACTTATCAAAGCAACTGTAGTGCCTGCTCTGGAATCTTCTGAAACAGAGCTTGAAAGTGATGTCAACTCTATTTCCGGCGCATTGTCATTGACATCGACTATTTTTACAATGACACTCTTATCTGTTGTCAGCGGTACAATACCTTTGTCTGATGCTGTTATATCGATTTCATAACCACTCGTTGCTTCAAAATCAATATGTCCTTTGACTAAAATTTCTCCGGTGATCGAATCTATATCAAATATTTTGCGCAATTTGCTGTGAACACTATTAGAAAATGCATAAACAACTTCTCCATTTGCGCCGTCATCTAAATCTGTGGCATTTACTCGTATTACAGTGGTACCTATAGGTACGTTTTCATTTAACTGCACAGAATAAACGTCCTTGGTAAAAACGGGCATGTTATCATTTACATCCAGTACACGAACAGTTATGTCCATTGTTCCAGATTTGGAGGGTCTTCCACCGTCGACAGCAGTTAATAACATTTTCATGCATTGTATGACCTCTCTGTCTATAGGCTTTTGTAAGACCACTATGGGAATTTTACCACCTTCTCCACGATCTTTAACTTCAAGTCGGAAATGATCATTCTGGCTGAGTTTATACGTTTGAATAGAATTTGATCCGCTGTCATGGTCGTGGGCTGGCTGAAGCTGAAAACGTGTTCCGGGTAAGGTTGACTCCCATATCTCTAAGAGCGTTTCTTTTTCATTGAAAACTGGAGCATGATCATTCACATCTAGAATTTCTACAGACACATAATGAATCTCCAGTGGATTTTCCATGGCGATTTTGATACTGATAGTGCACAGTGTGCTTTTCTCGCACACCGTCTCTCTGTCCAAGTTCCCGCTAATATACATCGCTCCGTCATTTTGATTTACCTTGAACAGTGAATCCCCTGAGGACGACACGACGCGGAATCCTCTCTCTCTTAAGCTTCTTGCATCAATTCCTAAATCCTTCGCAATATTTCCAACGACAGTACCGTCTTTTTGCTCTTCAGAAATAGAATACCGTATCTGTGCCCAAACCGCTCTTCCAAACAACAACGATATAGCCACGAAGGCGAGGCTTACATGTACCTTTCGCCATAAAGCGGTTCTCCTTTCTTCCATTTTGAGCGGTTACAACGCGTCCATATAAAAACAATCACGATGAACTAAATGCGTAGCACGTTCTCATTTTATTCTGTCTGATATTAAACACATATCCGTGATCACTGAGTGGGTGGGCACAACACCCATCTTATTTATACGTCTTGAACCTTTTTATAGTTACATGCTGACCTCTCGCGAATGTAACGTTCAGTGCAGCAAGAATTTCTACACGTAGGACAATATAGGCATGGTCCTTAAGTTTTCCAGTCGTTCACCAGTTGTTTTCCTTACGTTGGACATGATTGTGCGTCCACAGCAAAATACCAAAAAATACTTTCCACATAACTAAATCATAACTAAAACACCAACCAATGAAACGTTTAAATACATAAGAGCATAAATAACAGTAACAAAAATGCCACGCCCTGAAATAGTAATTGGACATAATTTGGAGTATTCCCATTGAAATAGTAATAGTAAAGTTTCAGCAGCCCCGGTGACTACGTGCTTTCTTGTCCTTAAACACCTGATTCTATCTCATCTCAACAGCTGTTTAAGGACAAGAGAGAAGTCTGATACGTCCAGTTGAATAGGATGGATTTGAAACGAAACGAAACGAAACGAAACGACACACACACACACACACACACACACACACACACACACACACACAGACAGACAGACAGACATACATACATACATACATACATACATACATACATACAACCTTGCAATGAGAATTACTTTTGCCTATAAGATTTGTTGGCGCTGTAGTAACATCCTAGTTTCGACAGTGAGACTGTTTTGCTGTTTCTTTGGGTTTGGTGTACTTTCGGGTTTGAATAAGAAGGATATAAATATAAAGATTTTACAGATGCATGTGGACACAACGGCGCCTTTTGCATTCAGTTGCAAAATATTTGATCAGGTACTAGTAAAAGTATAGAATTTCTAAAGGGAAACTGCCTTACCTCAACAGACGCTCTTCTCCTGCGATCTTGTATCACAAGAGTATTCCCATTGCTGCCAGGAACTAGAGTAGAACCGATACTCGTTCTGGGTCCAACTAACATGTAGCGTTTATCTCCAGATCTGTACTGGATGCTGTGACACAGTGTCCCGTCGTAATTTGTATCTTGCAAATACTTGGAGGAATAGTCTGTAGTTTTGGAGCACTGCATTACAATCAACACGATAATGCTAATGATAAAAAGAAATGAAACCGAACCCAAGGTAATGATTAAATAATATGTAATGTTATTTTCTTCTTCATTAGATACTACTTTATTAACATCGGATGCAGCAAAAGACTCTTTGGGTTCAACGAGTTTAATGATCACAGTCGCTGTTGCTGAAAGTGAAACGTTACCATTGTCTTTGACCAGTATGACCAGTTTGTGTTCAGCCTCATCTGTTTCTGTGAATGACCGAAGAGTCCTGATCTGTCCTGTGTAGCGGTCCAAACCAAAGAGACTGTGGTCACTCACTTCCACTAGTGAAAATAATAACCAGCCGTTGTATCCTATATCTGCATCATAGGCTCTCACTTTAGTCACCAAATGTCCTGGATTCACATTTCGGGAAATCTCTTCCTTACTACCTTCAGCAGATCCATTAGCGCTTATTGGATATAAGATCACTGGAGCGTTGTCGTTCTGGTCCAGAATGAACACGTTCACTGTGACTTTGGTGCTCAGTGATGGAGTTCCTAAATCTGAAGCGAGCACGTAAAATTGGAACGTCTTCATTGTCTCAAAATCAAAACTTTTTAACGCGTATATGGCGCCATTTTCAGAATGAACATTAATAAAAGATGTGTACAGGTTGTCTTTGGAATTATCTCTCCATATCTGATAGTTAATTACAGCGTTTTCACCTGAGTCTCGATCAAAAGCAAATACAGAAAATAAAGATGCTCCCGGAATATTGTTTTCCATTACATAAAACGTGTATGGAGAACTAATAAACTCAGGACTATTATCATTTATATCTGATACCTGTACAGTTATAGTCTTCATCGATGACAATGGTGGGTTCCCCGTGTCTTGTGCAGTTAATATAATAGTATACTGAGAAGCTATTTCCCTATCAAGTGTTGACGACGTAACTAAAGAATAAGCATTATCATGCGAGGCCGACAGAAGCTTAAAAGGCATATCCTCGGGTACTGAACAAAAAACTTTTCCGTTGATCCCAGAGTCTAAATCAGATAAACTTATCAAAGCAACTGTTGTCCCAGATTTTGAATCTTCTGGAATGGTACTTGAAAATGATGTCACCTCTATCTCTGGCGCATTGTCATTTACATCGACGATCTTTATAGTTACTGTCTTGTCTGATGTCATTGGTGCAAGTCCCTTGTCCGATGCTTGAATATCAATTTCATATTTGTCTTTGATTTCAAAATCCAAAACTCCCTTCACAATGATTTCGCCAGTGGTCGGGGATATTTCAAAAAGTTCCCGTATTTTTCTGTTTAGATTATTACCTATGGAATAAACAATCTCGCCATTTGAGCCGTCATCCAAATCTGTGGCATTTAACTGTATTACTGTTGTGTCTTTAGGCGCGTTTTCATGCAGCATTACAGTATAGGTGTCTTCAGAGAAAACGGGTGCGTTATCATTTATATCCAGGACATTTATGATTACTTCCATTGTTCCAGATTTTGATGGTTTTCCGCCGTCTACAGCAGTTAATAACAATTTTATAGTTTGTGTAGCTTCTCTGTCTAACTGCTTCTCCAATATCAGAATAGGAATTTTGCCATCTTCATCACGATCTTTGACTTCAAGTTTGAAATGATCGTTTTGGCTGACTCTATACGTTTGAATAGAATTTGATCCGCTATCAGGGTCGTGGGCCGGCTGAAGCTGAAAACGCGTGCCGGGTAAGGCAGACTCCCATACCTCCATGAGCGTTTCTTCTTCAGTAAAAACAGGATCGTGATCATTTACGTCTATAATCTCTACAGTCACATAATGGATCTCCAGGGGATTTCCCATGGCGATTTTGAGATTGATTGTGCACGATGTGCTTTTCTCGCACACCGCCTCTCTGTCTAAATTTCCACTAACATACAACGCTCCGTCATTTTGATTTACCTTGAACGGTGAATCCCCTGAGGATGACACGATGCGGAATCCTCTCTCCTTTAAGCTTCTTCTATCAATTCCTAAATCCTTCGCAATATTTCCGACCACAGTACCGTCCTTCTGCTCTTCAGAGACAGAATACCGTATCCCTGCCCAAACCGCTCTTCCAAACAACAACGGTACAGCCATAAAAGCAAGCCTTAGCCACGACGATCCTCTCTTTTGTTCCATTTTGAGCAGTTACAACAAGTCCAGATAAATCACAAATGAATGCGCATTACTCGAAAAACTACCCATAATACCCTCTATAACTCACGAGTACCAACTATAAGGCTAAAGCATATAGTCTCTCTTTATTCCCTCTGATTATTAGAAAATATACGAGGCTACCGAATGGGCGGACACAACAACCGTCTCATATTTACGTCATCAACCTTGTTCTAGTTGTATGCTGACACCTCGCGAATTAAAACGATAATACACTGAGAATTTCTAGAATGAAAACCTTGGTAATAAAACATTTTAGATGGTCATACGATGCCGTTTGCAATTGGACAGGATTATGTAGAACATGCGCTGAAATACCTATCTTAAATCCCTAATTGTTAACAAAAAAGGTAACCAAACAATAAAACGAACAGACGAAAAACGAAGCGAATATACATATAACACACACACACACACACACACACACACACACACACACACACACACACACACACACACACACACACACACA
>JAQMYL010000012.1:11424166-11449572 GCA_030014365.1 Clarias pachynema | reverse complement strand
CACACACACACACACACACACACACACACACACACACACACACACACACACACACACACACACACACACACACAACTGCCACATGCAGTTCAAAATCATAATGATACTTGCTAGTACCATGGACAGCGACTATAAGATGTTGCCGGTCTTGTGAAGTCGTTCAATCTGAGATTATTCATTTAATCGCCCTAAATATTCTTCAACTTGTCTCTACATTAATCGTTTCATTAATTCACATTTTTGCAGCAGCTAAGTGTCAAAGCTATTAAACTCGGCGGGAAAACAAGTCACAAACTTTCCTAAATGTTGTGCTTGCTTTGCGCCAAACCAAAGTGTCCAGCACAAAAGCACAAACTTTTAGAGAACGTGTACTCAACGTACCACATCTGCTCATCGACCTCTATGCTCACTGCTTTTTGAGTTTTTGTGAAGTTTACACAGATTCTATTATAGAAAGAATCAAATTATTTTACAATTGAGTTTTTGTGTTGAATAATTCGTCAAAATGTTAAGTAACATGAGTTCATAAACCAAAACGAGACACAAAAATAAGTAGACAGCAATTCAATAGACATTAAAGAGTAAATAAATACAATTAGGGGACCTTATTTTTGTGTTACTCAAAAACATTTGGTTTCAGAGTGAATGGAAATTGCGAGCGTGCGCGTGTGAGTAATAGGGTCCATTTAAGTACAATTACTTAGCAAGTCCATTCCTTGTGCATTTTTCTCTGCTGGTTTTTCGGGCAATTAATTTGCAAGAAAAAAAATCAACGTCCCGACTTTGTAATAGTGATTCCCTCAATATTCACAATCGCGGTTTACTGCTTTTAGCGTAAAAAAGGTATAGTTTATTTAAAAAATTCTTTAATCAATCCTCAAGACTACTCTTGTTTTGCCTTTGTTTTTGAAAATATGAGTTAATTAAACAATGTTGTAAATTTAAAACCATAACATTGTAAATAAATATCAGGAAACATACTGTTTTTTTATAAAAGAGAGGTACTGTACTGAACCCGTACTGTATAAGGGGTCGCCGTAGGTACTAAAGGTTCGAATTCGTAAGCACATATTTCTTACCTCAACAGACGTTCTTCTCCTGCGATCTTGTATCACTAGAGTATTCCCATTGTTGCCTGAAACTAGAGTAGAACCGATACTCGTTCTGGGTCCAACTAACATGTAGCGTTTATCTCCAGATCTGTACTGGATGCTGTGACACAGTGTCCCATCGTAATTTATATCTTGTAAATCTTTGGAAGAATAGTCTGTAGATTTGGAGCACTGCATTATAATCAACACGATGATGCTGATGATGAAAAGAAATGAAACCGAACCCAACGTAATAATCAAATAAAATTTAACATCATTTTCTGCTTCATTTGTTACTGGGTTTTTAACATCGGATGCAGCAGAAGCCTCTTTTGGTTCAACGAGTTTAACGATCACAGTCGCTGTTGCTGAAAGTGAAACATTGCCATTGTCTTTGACAAGTATGACCAGTTTATGTTTAGCCTCATCTGTTTCTGTGAATGACCGAAGAGTCCTAATCTGTCCCGTATAGCGGTCCAAACCAAAGAGACTGTGGTCACTCACTTCCACTAATGAAAATAATAACCAGCCGTTGTATCCTATATCCGCGTCATAAGCTCTCACTTTAGTCACCAAATGTCCTGGATTCACATTTCGGGGAATCTCTTTCTCGCTTTCAGCAGATCCATTAGCACTTATTGGATATAAGATCACTGGAGCGTTGTCGTTCTGATCCAGAATAAACACGTTCACTGTGACGTTGCTGCTTAGTGAAGGAGTTCCTGAATCTGTAGCTAGCACGAAGAACTGGAAGGTCTTCACTGTCTCAAAGTCAAAACTTTTTAACGCGTATATGGCGCCATTTTCTGAATGAGCATTGATAAACGATGTGTACTGATTCTCCTTGAGATTATCTCTCCATATCTGATAGCTGATTTCTGCGTTTTCGTTTGAGTCTCGATCAAAAGCAAATACAGAAAACAAAGATGTTCCTGGAGTATTGTTTTCCATTACATAAAACGTGTACGGGGAACTAATAAACTCGGGACTGTTATCATTTATATCTGATACTTGTACAGTTATAGTCTTCACTGATGTCAACGACGGTTCCCCTGCGTCTTTTGCAGTTAATGTAATAACATATTGAGACGCAATTTCCCTGTCAAGTGTGGACGATGTGACTAAAGAGTAAACATTATCATGTGAGGCTGAAAAAAGCTTGAAAGGCATGTGCTCGGTTACTGAGCAAGACACCTTTCCATTGACCCCAGAGTCTAAATCAGATAAACTTATCAAAGCAACTGTAGTCCCAGATTTTGAATCTTCTGGAATGGTACTTGAAAACGATGTCACCTCTATCTCTGGCGCATTGTCATTCACGTCTACAATCTTTATAGTTACTGTCTTGTCTGATATCATTGGTACAAAGCCTTTGTCGGATGCTTGAATATCAATTTCATATTTGTCTTTGATTTCAAAATCTAAAACTCCCTTCACAATGATTTCACCAGTGGTCGGGGATATTTCAAAAAGTTCCCGTATTTTTCTGTTTAGATTATTACCTATGGAATAAACAATCTCGCCATTTGAGCCGTCATCCAAATCTGTGGCATTTAACCGTATTACTGTTGTGCCTATCGGCGCGTTTTCGTGCAGCATTACAGTGTATGTCTCTTCAGTGAAAACAGGTGCGTTATCATTTATATCCAGGACATTTATGATTACTTCCATTGTTCCAGATTTTGATGGTTTTCCCCCGTCTACAGCAGTTAATAATAATTTTATAGTTTGTGCAGCTTCTCTGTCTAACTGCTTTTGTAATATTAGAATAGGAATTTTACCGTCTTCATCACGATCTTTGACTTCGAGTCGAAAATGATCGTTGTGACTCAGTTTATAATTCTGAATAGAATTGCTTCCACTATCAGGGTCGTGAGCTGCTTGGAGCTGGAATCGTGTCCCCGGTAAGGCTGATTCTCCTATATCCAAATGTTTTGTTTTCTGAATGAATTTCGGAGAGTTGTCGTTTATGTCCAAAATATGTACTGACACGTAGTGAATCTCCAGTGGATTTTCAAGAACAATTTTAAAATTTTCAGAACAAGCGTTGCCTCCCGCGCAGACTTCTTCTCTGTCTATTTTTCCGTTCACATAAAGTCCTCCGTCGTCCTGATTCACTCGGAACCTCGACTCTGCCGAGGCTGAAACAATGCGTAATCCTCGCTCTTTTAGGATTCTGTGGTCGATACCTAATTCCTTGGCGATATTACCAACTAGGGTTCCATCATTCTGTTCTTCAGAAATAAACCATTGAATCTGCACACAAATCGTTCTCTCAAACAAAAGCAAAACTGCCACAACGAAGAATCTTGTGTGTGGTTTCCGCCATATCGCACGTCCCCTTTGTTCCATTTTGCAGCTATCACAACAGAAATATCAAAACAATAAGGCTTATCCACGAATATTAGTTTTACACATACGTCGCTGTTGATATTATCATCGTCAATTAAACTATATCACATAAATGATGCTCAGCATTTAAGTCGTTGCCTGAACGCACAGGAAAATGAAGGGGCGGGGTGTGTTTTAGACGTCAGGAACCAAATGTGGTTATGTACTGACACCTCGAGGCTGCCACTGAGCTCGAAGTTCATATATTGGACAATGCACTATTTTATTTAAATAACAAAATGGAAAGACCTCTAAGTATTTGGGAGGCAGCTGATGGAATAGCTTTTTTCTTCAAAATTCCGGGAGTTCAGGCAAATAAAGTTCTTATATAGCCTACAGTAGATAGCCAACACATCGTAGCCTAGCACCACCACATCCAAAGAAAGCTAAACAAAGTAATACTGTTCCCCAGATTTCTCACCATCCTCTACAAATTCACAATGGGTAGCATAAAGATAATGAATCAAAATAGTCAAGTCCATAAACATTTTTGTTCAATTAGCTATGAAATATATGGCTAAGATCAAGAGATTTCTACACACCCCACCCATAATTTGATTTGCCTTCTGCCATCTGAAAACTGCTCCTAAATCAGGCATGCTTCATTAAAACTTAAAATAGTCTATCATCAGACCATCCAGACCAACCTTTAATTTTTGGGAATTCTGTGAATACTTTATTGAAACACTCATACTAAGTTCTCAGACACTTAGTTTATCACTTGTGAGTTTACTCCACAAATAGCCTATATCCATCTCACTCACTCACTCACTCACTCACTGACTCACTCACTCACTCACTTACTGACATGAGGCGGGATGCACCTTAGAGGGTTGCCAATCCATCACAGGGCACACACAGACACATATACAAATGCTCATTCACACACCTAATCTGCATATCTTTTCGACTGTGGGAGGAAATCAGAATACCCGGAGGAAACAACAGTGACATTTTCGCCGACAATTACAACAGACAAAGAAATAAAATGGCATCCTGTTAACTTCAGTCAACTGTTGATTATCATAATCTGAACATGTGATAAACAGAAAACTGCAAATGACATTTGTCCCCAATCAGTAGGGCCCAGGCAGAAAAATATTTGTCAAAATAGAAGGAAAATTGTAGAAAAGACTAAATTTACTCTGTGCAAATAAGGAAAAGGTGCAACTTTCTCAGTATCCTTCAGCAAAGATGCCAAGACTAACACTGAGTGACAAAGCCAATCATGACATGGAAAAGTGTTGCAGCACTGAAAACAAATTATAACAAGTAAAACTTGAACTTGAATATAAACTCACTGTTTGGAAAATGCCTGATGTTTAAAAATGATTAAAGTAATTATAATGGGTAATTATAATAATCTAAATGCAAATATCAGAAAATCTTCTGAAGCAGCAGAGTACCTTAACTCTCAATATATATAATTTCCCCAGGTAAATTCTGAAATAACCTTTGTAAGTCTCAACATGGATATTTAGCTGTATGATGGAAATTATCTCATCACTGTGACTGATGTCACTGCACTAGTTATTAGCATAACGCACACAGGAAAGCTCTTCTTGCTTCTAATTTGAATGCCATAAATACCCTTTAAATATACATCAAGCAAACAGGAAAGAAGGCAGTAGAAAAAATACAATTTTAGACTTTTAGACTATTTTGTGACCTTAACCATGTGAAGATGAGTTTCAACATGAGTTATGCAATCAATAAGTTTTTAAACAAATTTAAAAGAAATGTTAAGGAAATCCTATCAATTTATATTTCCTTCATTCATTTTCCATTTATTCTGTGAAGGGACATGGGGGCCTGGGGTAAAAATAGATTGCAAGACAGAAATTCATGCCCACACACATACTCAGTAATATACAGTACTATAGGCAAGTGTGTCAACCAGCTTACAAAGCTTGTCTTTTTACTATGCCAGAAAAACTCAACCCAGCCCCAACCCAGTAGCTGCTGAGTCACTATGCTCATGCAAGTTTAAACTTAAATAATTAAAATATATAACAGTATACAGCATCAAGATGCATATCTGCTTTCAGTCTTAATTAGTCAGTAAGGAAAAAATGGTAAATATTTTGAGATGTCAGATGTCAGATGTCAATGTAGATTTATATCACTCAGATAAGCCATCCAGCAATACTGCACATAGAAGCCATTTTCAAAGGTAAATTGCTGTCAGAGTTTCATGTCCCCAATAAACAAAATTATAACAAAACCTGTCTGAATTTCTTACCTCACCAGAAGCTTTTCCTCTCCGATCTGGAATTACTAAGGTGTTCCCATTACTTGCAGAAACTATAGTAGAGCCAATACTCATTCTGGGTCCAACTAACATGTACTGTTTATTTCCAGATCTGTATTGAATGCTGTTACACAGTGTGCCATCATAATTGGTGTCTTGTAAATATTTGGAGGAATAGTCTGTAGATTTGGAGCACTGCATTACAATTAGCACGATGATACTGATAATAAAAAGCACTGAAACTGAGGCCAGGGTGATGATCAAATAAAATGTAACATCAGTTTCTTCTTCAGTGTTGACTGCAGTCTTAACATCAAAAGATGCAAAAGCTTCTTTAGGCTCAACAAGTTTAATAATCACAGTTGCTGTTGCTGAAAATGAAACATTGCCATTGTCTTTGACCATTATGACTAGTTTATGTTCAGTCTCATCTGTTTCTGTGAATGAGCGAAGGGTCCTTATCTGTCCCGTATAGCGGTCCAAACCAAAGAGACTGTGGTCACTCACTTCCGCTAGTGAAAATAATAACCATCCATTGTATCCTATATCCGCATCATAGGCTCTCACTTTAGTCACCAAATGTCCCGGATTCACATTACGGGGAATCTCTTCCTCACCTTTAGCAGAACCATTAGCACTGACTGGATATAATATTACTGGAGCATTGTCATTCTGATCCAGAATGAACACATTCACTGTGACATTGCTACTTAGGGATGGAGTTCCTGAATCGGTAGCCAGCACGTTGAACTGGACCATTTTTGTAGTTTCAAAGTCAAAGCGTTGTAGTGCATAAACATAAGCATTACCATCCTCTGAATTTATATTCAGGTAAGAGACTATGTTTGGTTCATTAACTTCTGCCTTCAGAATGTGATAAGATATGTGTCCATTTTCATTCTGATCTCTGTCAAACGCACTAATAGAAAATATAGGTGTGCCTGGGGTGTTGTTTTCACTAATATAAAAATTTAATGGATTTTGAGTAAACATTGGACTGTTGTCATTGACATCTGCAATATTAACTTGTATGGTCTTTTGTGAAGATAATGAAGACTCCCCTCTGTCCTTGCAAATTATGGTTATTGTGTAACTAGAAACAGTTTCCCTGTCAAGCAGGCCTTTAGTGACCAGAGAGTACATGCTTCTCTGGAAAGATGGTTTCAATTCAAAAGATATATCATCTATAAGGCTACATATAATCATACCATTCTCACCTGAATCTTTGTCAGATACACTGATCAGAGATATCGCTGTCCCTGGATTTGTGTCCTCTAATATCTCAGAGGACAGCGAGGTTACATCAATCTCAGGTGCGTTATCATTAACATCCTTTATATTAATTATGATACTGCAGTGACCTGTTAAAGGTACTGGGCCTTTATCAGAAGCTTGTACGTCTATTTCATATACACGCTCTTCTTCAAAATCTATTGACCCTTTTATAGTAATCTCACCAGTATTTGAATTTATTTCAAATTTATCTAACGCTTTGCTCATTAGACTTCTGTCAAAGGCATAAACAACTTGTCCGTTGGCATCCTCGTCTAAATCTGTGGCATGTAGTTTTACTACCGATGAACCAAACTCGATATTTTCCTCTATTGTTACAGTATACACCTGACGATCAAAAACTGGAGCGTTATCATTGATGTCAACAACAGTTATGGTAATGTTCACTGAACCGAATCTTTCTGGCTTTCCTCCATCATACGCTGTTAATGTTAGATTTAACTCGGCTTTCTGTTCTCTATCAAGCGGCTTTTTCAAAAGTAGAAAAGGAATTTTGTCTTCTCCACGAGTTTTAACATCTAGTTCAAAGTGGTTATTCGGACTAAGGATGTACTTACGCAGAGAATTCACACCAGCGTCTAAATCACGCGCGGCGTCTAGTGGAAGGCGCGTGCTCTGGGGCACAGCATTTTCTGATATCTCTAAATGTTTTTGACGGACAGGAAATACAGGGGAATTGTCATTAATATCTACAATTTCTACCTCAATATAATGTATTTCCAGAGGATTTTCCGCAACGGTTTTAAGGGTCATTGTGCATACGTTGCTTTTTTCGCAAAGCTCCTCCCTGTCGATTTTCCCACTCACAAAAAGCACTCCATTGTCCTGGTTTATCTGTAAGAAGCCATTCATTGATCCGGAAACGATCCGAAATCTTCGCTCTTTAAGCTTATTTACATCAATGCCCAGATCTTTGCCAATATTTCCTACAATAGATCCTTGTATAGATTCTTCCGGAATAGAGTAGCGAATCTGAGCGAGTACGTTACCACAAAACCACAACACAAAAACGCAGAGCAAAATTGCTAAAGGCGCGTACTGCCGAGTCTCCATGACGAAAACGCAAAATTCCTCTTCACTATCCCAAAATGATGTCCGTGGTCAACACCCTCCTATTCCGCACAATTCAGTAAATGTAAGTGTGTCTTTCCAAATAAAATAAAAATGCATTGCCTCTTGCAGTGTTTAACATGTACAGACGTTGCTTTACTCTGCTAGTCCAATCTGCCTGCGTCACAGGAGGTGGGGTAAAGTTCAAGATATTGCGCGAATACAGAACATTTGGCATGGTTAATCTTTAATGCAGCGACACCAAGTGTAAGCATACAGACTTCACAGTAGCATGATTGGCCAAGCAAAGTGTTTCTAATGTTTACTAAGAAAATAATTAAAATAAAAAATTACGGAGAATGGTAAACCGCAAAAACTCACCTCACGACTGTGCATACTGGTTCGCCTCAATGTATTCTCATTACACCCACGAACGAGTGTAGAGCCGATACTCGTTCTGGGTCCAACTAACATGTAGCTTTTATTTCCGGATCTGTACTGGATGCTGTGACACAGCGTCCCGTCGTAATTTGTTTCCTGCAAATATTTGGTGGAAATGTCTGTAGATTTGGAACACTGCATAACAATCAGCACAATGATGCTGATGATGAAAAGAAATGAAACAGATCCCAATGTAACGATTAAATAAAATGTCACGTTATTTTCTTCCTCTTCATTAACTGCCTTATTAACATCGGAAACAGCAAAAGCCTCCATGGGTTCTACAAGTTTAATAATTACAGTGGCTGTTGCTGAAAGTGAAACGTTGCCATTGTCTTTGACCAGGATGACCAATTTGTGTTCAGCCTCATCTGTTTCAGTGAATGATCGAAGGGTCCTTATTTGTCCCGTGTAGCGGTCCAAACCAAACAGACTGTGGTCACTCACTTCCTGCAGTGAAAATAATAACCAGCCGTTGTATCCTATGTCCGTGTCATATGCTCTCACTTTAGTCACCAAATGTCCTGGATTCACATTGCGGGGAATCTCCTCTACACCAGCTGAACCGTTAGCACTGACTGGATATAAAATCACTGGAAAGTTGTCGTTCTGATCCAGAATGAACACGTTCACTGTGACGTTGGTGCTTAGAGACGGAGTTCCAGAATCAATGGCGAGCACGTGGAAATGGAAAGTTTTCACCTTTTCAAAGTCGAAACTTGTTAAAGCACGTATTTGCCCGCTTTCAGCATTGATGTTCATGAATGATGTCATGTCATTTTGTATGCCGTCTCTTCTGATAATAGAATAAGTAACTACTGCGTTTTCATTGATATCTCTGTCAGTGGCACTTACAGAGAAGATGAGGTCCCCAGGTGAGTTATTTTCCAGTAAATAAAGTTCAAGAGGATTATGGGGGAATTGCGGGCTGTTATCATTCACGTCACCAATCAGTACTTTCAAATATTTCTCACAAGATTGAGGAGGATGGCCCAAGTCCGTTGCTTTTATGGTAATCTCATAATATGAAACAAGTTCTCTGTCTAGTCCGTCTTTCGTCACTAATGAAAATATGTTGTCTTGTACTGATGCTTTCAACTCAAAAGGTGTGTGACCGGACAGACTGCAGATAACTTTACCATTTACACCAGAATCTTTATCAGTAACACTAACCAGGGCAATCACTGTTCCTCGTTTAGAATCTTCGAGAACTATGCTGGATAATGACGTAATATGTATTTCAGGTTTATTATCATTCGCGTCTATAACTTTTATGACTACTCTACAATCTACTGTCATCGGTGGCTGTCCTTTATCAGTTCCCTGGACGTTTAACCGGTATACCTCATTTTCCTCATAGTCAATGTTCCCCTTTACTCTAATCTCTCCAGTAACACTGTCTAACTGAAATAAGTCGTTTGCATTACTTGATCGTCTAAGAGTATACTCAATTTCTCCATTTAGACCATCGTCTGCATCGCTAGCATTAACACTTGCAATTATAGTGCCAATTGGGACATTTTCGTTTAAAGTAACTGTATATATTTCCTGAGTAAAAACAGGTGTGTTGTCGTTAACGTCGGTAACAGAAACAATAATGTCTAAAGTACCAGATTTGGGAGGATTACCTCCATCAAATGCGGTCAAACGTAACAAGTGTTTATTGTGTTGTTCTCTGTCTAAAGGTTTCTGCAAGACTAAAAAAATTATTTTGTCGTCATCATCGCCATTCCTCAACTGCATTTGAAAGTGTTCGTTGTTATCTAATTTATAAGAACGAATAGAATTTATTCCCGCGTCCAGGTCACGCGCTGCTGGAAGTTCAAATCTTGCACCTGAATGTTTATTTTCTGATATTTCTAAATATATTTGTGCTTCTGGAAAAACTGGAAAATTGTCATTAACGTCTGTTATATCTATTTCAATGTAATGGATTTCAAGCGGATTTTCAATGAGGATTTTTAAATGTATTGTACAGGCTCGGTTTCTGTCACATAGCTCCTCTCTGTCGATTTTCTTATGAACAGACAGGACGCCATTGTTCTGATTAACCTGAAAAAGATCGTCATGAGACCCAGAAACTATACGAAGCCGTCTGTATATCATTGAACTTACATCAAGACCCAAATCCTTAGTAAGATTTCCTACAACCGTTCCATCTTGAACCTCCTCTGGAACAAAGTATCTTATCTGAGTCGAAGTCTGCTCCGTAGGGCGCATCAGCAAATAGAAGCACAGGACAATCCAGCAGTGCTCCCTTCTCTGCCATTGTCCGCAACAATACATCGCGAAGGAAAAAGACAGCGTCGTTCTTTTAGCAGAAGCAGCAACGTGTTTTCGTAACAATTGTATTCCGCTAAACACCAAAAAAGAAAATTAATTTTCAAAATAAATATTCCGATCCATCTTGGAGGTATTAACTGCACGCCGCCCTCGCTTTGCAAGAAATGTCAAAAGCAACGTCAGGAGAGGGGCAGTCCCGAAACCAAAACATCTCATTGTGCAACACTGACATCAAGTGATCTTTATTCTATTTTTTTTGTACCAAATGTAGTTTCTCAGCACATTCTAATCAAATGACAGCCAAAATATTTAACCGTCGTTAAATACGTCTCCACACAAAGCGTTTATATAAAGATAAAAAGAGAATAAACTTGGCACAACAATTTGAACTCATAGGTTACGTTTCATTTGGAAGAAGGGCAGTATAAGTACGTACTGTATAGCTAGTTCATTCTATGGGCAATACATGTAAAGGCACACGAGCAAAATTCACAGTGTTAAATTAAGACCCAGAGTGCTGAATAAAGACCGTACAGTCTGTACATGTCTAGTTTGACTGACGTAAACTTTGGTAGTGTTAAACACTGTAGTGTTTACATTGTATTTAAAAAATATTTTAAAATGTCTAATAACGTGCCATATCATTTATATTTAATATGGATGTGGGTTTTGTTTCTGTGTGTGTGTGTGTGTGTGTGTGTGTGTGTGTGTGTACCTCATCAGATGTTCTTCTCCTGCGATCTGGTACCACTAGAGTATTCGCATTACTGCCTGGAACTATAGTAGAACCACTACTCATTCTGGCTCCAACTAACATGTAGCGTTTATCTCCGGATCTGTACTGGATGCTATGACACAGTGTCCCGTCGTAATTTGGATCTTGCAAATACTTGGATGAATAGTCTGTAGTTTTGGAGCACTGCATTACAATCAACACGATGATGCTGGTTACGAAAAGAAATGAAACAGAACCCAAGGTAATGATTAAATAAAATGTCACGTTATTTTTGTCCTCTTCTTTTACTGCGTGTTTAACATCGGACGCAGCAAAAGCCTCTTTTGGTTCAACCATTTTAATGATCATAGTGGCTGTTGCTGAAAGGGAAACGTTGCCATTGTCTTTAACAAGTATTACTAATTTATGTTCAGCCTCATCTGTTTCTGTGATTGACCGAAGAGTCCTGATCTGTCCCGTATAGCGGTCCAAACCAAACAGACTGTGGTCACTCACTTCCTGCAGTGAAAATAATAACCAGCCGTTGTATCCTATGTCCGCGTCGTAGGCTCTTAATTTAGTCACCAAATGTCCTGGATTTACATTGCGGGGAACCTCCTCCACACCTTCCGTAGAACCGTTAGCACTGATTGGATATACGATCACTGGAGCGTTGTCGTTCTGATCGAGAATGAAAACGTTCACTGTAACGTTGCTGCTTAGTGGCGGAGTTCCAGAATCTGTAGCGAGCACGTGAAACTGAAATGTCTTGGTTGTTTCAAAATCAAAACTTTTTAGCGCGTGAATAACTCCCGTTTCAGAATTGATATTTATGAATGATGTTATATCATTTGGTGCTACACTATTTCTACTGATGTGATACGAAAGCCCTGCGTTTTCATCAGAGTCAATGTCAAAGGCGCTCACTGAGAAAACTGATGAACCAGGGGTATTGTTTTCCACTAAGTACAGTTCAAAAGAATTTTGATGAAACTGCGGTCTGTTGTCATTTACGTCTGATACTAGCACGTGTAAGTTTTTAATAGTGGATAACGGAGGCTGGCCTAAATCCGTGGCTGTTATAATTATGTCATAGCTTGCTACCATCTCACGATCTAAGTTTTGCTTTGTTACTAAAGAATACATGTTATCTTGAATGGATGGTTTAAGTTCAAAAGGCAAACTACCTGCAAGAGTGCATACAATCTTTCCGTTAAGTCCGGAGTCTTTATCAGAGACGCTGATGAAAGAAATAACTGTGCCAGGACTGGAGTCTTCGGGAACAACATTCAACAGTGATGTCACTTCGATCTCCGGTTTGTTATCATTCATGTCTAAAATTTTAATGACTACTCTGCTCTCCACTGAGAGTGGTGGCTGTCCTTTATCCGAAGCCTGTATATCTAACTTATAAACCTCCATGTCCTCAAAGTCTACCTCACCTTTAACTCGTATTTCTCCTGTTACGATATCTAACTGAAAAATGTCATATACTTTGCGCTTCATCGTTTTAACGAACGCATATTCAATGTTACCGTTGGAGCCGTGGTCACTGTCGGTTGCGTTTACTGTAATTACAACGGTGCCAACTAGAGCATTTTCTTGCAATGTTATGGAAAATTCCCTTTGACTGAATACGGGCCGATTATCATTTATGTCAAGTACTTTAACGTTAATGTTCAGGGTACCTGTTTTCGGTGGATTTCCCCCATCTTCCGCTGTAACAACCAGTCTATACTCCTCTGTTTGCTCGCGATCAAGCGGTTTCCGTATAACTAAAAATGGAATTTTATCTCCATCGCTATTTTTAGTGTCGATTTCAAAGTTACTATTTTGGTTTAACTTATAAATGCGAACAGAATTTGACGCTGTGTCCTGGTCACGTGCTGCGTGTAACTGAAAGCTTGTCCCTACAGGGGTATGCTCAGCTATATCAAAATGCTGATGTGTTTGAGAAAAACTAGGAGTATTATCGTTAATGTCTATTATTTCCACGACAGCGTGGTGAATTTCTAGAGGGTTTTCAACAGCAATTTTTAGATTAATCAAACAGACGCTATTATCCTCACATACCTCCTCCCTGTCGATTTTCCTTTTAACGTACAAGACGCCATTGTCCTGATTAACTTGAAGCAGTTCATATTTAGATCCGGAAACGATACGGAGCCTTCTGTTCACCAACGAACTCACATCAAGCCCTAAATCCTTAGCAAGATTTCCTACAACGGTTTCCTCTTTCACCTCTTCAGGAATAGAGTATCTTATCTGTGCTGAAGCCTGGTCCGCGACGCAAAGCAACAAAGAGACAATCCACAAATACTTCCACCTCCAGCTTTGTACTCCATCTCCCATTATGAAATGTTCGTTTACCGCTCCTCGTCCGCTAGGTTTACTTGCCAAATTTAAAATCTTTTTATAGATTATACCTTATGCCATTATTTTTTTGTTTAAATGTCGTGATTTCTCTAGTGCTGGTCGAACGAGACTGTTCAAAACATGACAGTTCAGTCGCAACGTACAAGAATGGGCAGGGCAAAGATATTTACGTTCCATTGCAATGTAACACTGACATCATCTGGTGCAAAAATGGAAACCAAAACATAGGAATCATAAAATAATTTTAAAATGAGATTCGAAGTTCCTTAACATCTTACATGTTCTATATAGTGGTTAGTTTACAGGTTTACACACACTTCGCGTTTATAATAAACCATTAATAATAATAATAATAATAATAATAATAATAATAATAATAATAATAATAATAATAATATCTACGTGGCCTATATCTAATGTTGAAATCGACTCATTAACTGTTCCGTAATAAGAGTCAAGGGGAATCTAAAGTTCAAACCATACATACCCGTATATTCTCTGGTATACACACATTTTGATAATTTATGATGACTTTTTTTTGTTTGTTTTTACGAAAAAGCCTCTTTTACAAATTACCCTTTTAACAACAAGTCTGGTGTTTTCGGAATACTGAAGACTTTCAAATACAAATAGATATTTTTTGGTTTTACAGTTAGATTCATAAGGCAAAGGGGTAATGAAATAAATGTGATTTAAACTTGTAACAATGTCATAGATAAATAAAAATGATGAACTTGTAACAATGTACTGATAAATAAAAGTGGATGGCATCAGCGACAGATACGATATAAGAAAAGAAATTTGTGACTCTAAAGACTCTTGACCATTCACTTAAGGGTTAAAAGTAGCGCTTTCAGCACCAAGGACAGCAAATCACGTGTCCCATTCTTGAAAGTTAAATGTATGGTGCCTTCTTTCTAGCGGATAAATTCTAAATATAACTCATATCTTGTTTATCTATTAATTTATAGCTTGTATAAGTTACAAGTCTATCAATCATTCATTCTATTAATAAGAACATACAGCATTTTGTAACTTATTTAAAGGTTAAAAAAAGTGTTACATTTACATTCTAAATTCTTCATAATTACCTTGCCATCTGAATATGTCTGAATTCAGTTATCTACTGAGTTTAACCTAAGGAATCATTGACTTTAAATGTTTATTATGTTTATTTGTTTTGTTAAATATATTATCTAAAAAGTGAAATATGTTCTTTTAAAGCGTGGCATCTAGCGTTTCTGACCTCTCCAAAGGTTCTCCTCCTGTGATCTATAGATTAAACACTCTAAAGTGTTAATTAAACAATAGAAATTTGCCTTGTTAAGAATTGACGTTGTGAGTATCTGTTTCCTACCTCAACAGAAGTTCTCCTCCTGCGATCTGGTATCACAAGGGTATTTCCATTACTGCCTGGAACCAAAGTAGAGCCGATACTCAGTCTTGGTCGAACTAACATGTAGCGTTTATCTCCTGATCTGTATTGGATACTGTGACACAGTGTTCCGTCGTAATTTGTATCTCGTAAATACTTGGACGAATAGTCTGTAGATTTGGAGCACTGCATTACAATCAGTACAGTGATACTAATAATAAAAAGAAAACAAACTGATCCCAAAGCAATGATCAAATAAATTGTAATGCTGTTTTCTTCTTCATTATATACTGATTTTTTGACATCGGAAGCAGCAAAAGCCTCCTTGGGTTCAACAAGTTTAATAATCAGAGTCGCTGTTGCTGAAAGCGAAACATTTCCATTGTCTTTGACCAGTATGACCAGTTTATGTTCAGCCTCATCTGTTTCTGTGAATGAGCGAAGGGTCCGGATCTGTCCTGTATAGCGGTCCAATCCAAAAAGAGTGTGATCACTCACTTCCTGCAGTGAAAACAATAACCAGCCGTTGTATCCTATGTCCGCGTCATAGGCCCTCACTTTTGTCACCAAATGTCCTCGATTCACATTACGCGGAACCTCCTCTACAGCTTCAGCAGAACCGTTAGCGCTGATTGGATATAAAATCGCTGGAACGTTGTCGTTCAGATCCAGAATGTACACGTTCACGGTGACATTGCTGCTTAGTGGAGGAGTTCCAGAATCTGTAGCGAGCACGTGAAACTGAAATGTCTTGGTTGTTTCAAAATCAAAACCTTTTAGCGCATGAATAACTCCGGTTTCAGAATTAGTACTTAGGAATGATGTTATGATATTTTGTGACTCGATTCCTCTGATAATGTGGTATGAGACTGCAGAATTTTCATCCATGTCTTTGTCAAGTGCCGAGACAGAAAATATCGATGCTCCAGGCAAGTTGTTTTCGAAAAGATAAAATTCTAGAGGATTAATTAAGAACTCTGGTCTGTTATCATTGACATCCGACACTTTTATGGCAAACGATTTTACGGAAGATAATGAAGGCTGCCCCAGATCTGCCGCGGTAATCGTTATCTGATATTGTGAGACTAGCTCTCTATCCAAATGGCTTTTAGTCACTAAGGAGTACATGTTGTATTGCACTGAGGGTTTCAACTCAAAGGGTACAGTTTCGTTTATGTGACACACAACATTTCCATTTATACCTGAATCCTTATCTGTAACACTAATCAAAGAGATGACGGTCCCAGCTTGTGCATCTTCTGAAATCACGTTAGAGAGTGAAGTTATCTCTATTTCCGGTATATTGTCATTAACATCCAATATTTTTATGATTACCCCACTTTCACTTGTTAATGGCGGCTGACCTTTATCCGTTGCTTGTACATCCAGTTTGTAGATATCGTTGTCCTCAAAATCAAGAAAGCCTTTTGTTTGAATTTCTCCAGTTTTGCTGTCTAAAGTAAATTTATCACGAACCTCTGCGCTTACTTCACTTCCAAACGAATACGTTATATTGCCATTAGTACCCTCATCTAAATCTGTTGAAGACACCTTCAGAATAAGAACACCAGGCTGTATGTTTTCTGGTATGGCTACGGAATAAATTTCTTGACTGAAAACCGGAGGGTTATCATTTGAATCAAGAACTATTACGGTCACATTAAGAGTTGCTGATTTTGGAGGAGTCGCACCATCAGTTGCTGTAAGAATTACATTATGTTTCTCTTTTTTCTCTCGGTCCAGTTGTTTTTGTAAAATCAGATAAGGAATTTGTTCTTCCCCCCTTTCTCTGACTTGCAATTCAAAATGTTCGTTTTGACTTATCTTATATGATCTGACCGAGTTTACACCTATATCTGGATCTCGCGCAGCCTGAAGCTGGAAACGGGCTCCTGTAAGCCTATTTTCTGCTATCTCAAGTATTTTCTCTTTCTCCGGAAAATTCGGTGAATTATCATTTATATCTGTGATTTCTATTACTATATAGTGTACCTCTAGAGGATCATCGATAGCTATTTTTAGGTTTAGAAGGCAAATCGTACTTCCGTCACAGATTTCCTCCCTGTCGATTCTCTTACTCACATATAAGACACCGGTGTTCCGATTTACGTCGAAAAGAGCATCCTTAGATCCAGAAACAATTCGAAATCCTCTATTCTCCAAAATACTGACATCAAGTCCTAGGTCCTTAGCAACATTTCCCACAACGTATCTTTCATTCCGCTCCTCTGGAATAGAGTACTTAATCTGAGCATAAACGAAAACATCGAAGCAAAGCAGTACAGATAAGCACAAAACCGTCCAACCTTTGCTCCTTTGTTCTCCGAAAGTCATTGTAAATGATTCCTGCTTGCCCTTCAATTGTATCCAATGGTGTACATTCTTACTGTAAGTAAAATGTCGTCTTGATTTAACAAGCGATCTTCCTCGGTTTTTCTTATATTCTATGAGAAACAATAAGAGAAAAGACATGCGCAGTAAAATGACATTTCACTTTCCCAATCCCTGTGTAACAGTGACACCGTCTGGAGCAAGTCGTCACGTTGCTTTGAACTATACCCTTAAAGTAACGGTGTAAAGATGATTATTTTGATGAGCCATGGTGTGCACAATCTTCTAGTGTAATCTGAAGTCCCCCTAGTCCCGAACCCAGCCTTGCTAGTAGGTGTGCTAACAAATAATATCTAACATCTTGTGCCAGTTATTTGAACTCGTAGAAAGACAGACACGTACCATATGTGGTAGATAAAAACTATACCCACGTTTGAAAGAAATAATTGGTTCATACCTACAGACACCATATGCTTTGCGTAACATAAATAAAATAAAACGTGGGTATGTAGTGAGCAAATAGAATTTTCATTTCTATTCACATCTTTTCTGAATTCTTGCTTTTGGATAAGATATCTAACGACTCCAACAAATCTACAAATATTTCCACGTGCTACTGTCACTGTCATATTATCCAACATTTGGTTGCATGGCATGATATTCACACTGTGGCACAAACAATGATAATGTTTTCAGTGTCTTTGTCGACATGGGCGTCACTAGACCCCACGAGCACCACAATTTGTCTGATGTGACTTGTTCGAGTTTTAACAACTTCAGTTGGGAAGTGGATTGTTTTAGACGCCAAAAGGGAAGGACTTGTTTACTATCCCACAACGATACGGTTTAACCCAAAATAAAAACTGACGTTTATGTTGTATGGAGGCGTATACCATGGCGCACGCCGCGCGTCCCTGGACCGGCGCGTAGCCGGTGAATTGCAGTGCACGCAACAAACCATTTATCGGTGTGGCAAAGAGGAATCAATGATGAAAATTGATAACACAACGGCACCAAAGTAAGTTTTTAAGAAATGCAGAATATTTTATTTTGACTCTGACATTACCTCATTTAGCGAAACATCAGAAAACCCATTAATGAGAATGAGAGAAGTGACCTGCCTGTAATTGGTTTTAAACAAGCTTAAATGCACGACATCAAAAGCTGTAGTGTTTTCCAGGGCAAAGATTATAAGTAAATGTATTTTTGTGGAAGTTGAATTATCGTGTCTTACCTCAACAGAAGTTCTCCTCCTGCGATCTGCTACCACCAGAGTGTTGCCATTGCTACCCGGAAATATTGTTGAGCCGATACTCGTTCTTGGTCCAACTAACATGTATCGTTTGTCTCCGGACCTGTACTGTATGCTGTGGCACAGTGTTCCGTCGTAATTTGTATCTTGTAAATACTTAGTCGAATTTTCTGTTGATTTGGAACACTGCATTGCTATTAAAACAATAATACTAATAACAAAAAGCACTGAGACAGAGCCCAGGATAATGATCAAATAAAATGTAATGTTATTTTCCTCTACATCATTTACCGAACGTTTAACATCAGAAGCAGCAAAAGCCTCTTTGGGTTCAACAAGTTTAATTATCATTGTCGCTGTTGCTGAAAGTGAAACATTTCCATTGTCTTTGACCAGTATTACCAACTTATGTTCAGCCTCATCAGTTTCTGTGATCGGACGAAGGGTCCTGATCTGTCCTGTATAGCGGTCCAATCCAAAAAGACTGTGGTCACTAACTTCCTGCAGTGAAAATAATAACCAGCCATTGTATCCTATATCCGCGTCATAGGCTCTCACTTTAGTCACCAAATGTCCTGGATTCACATTACTCGGAATCTCCTCTACGCCTTCAGCAGAACCGTTGGCGCCGACTGGATATAAGATCACTGGAATGTTGTCGTTCTGATCCAGAATGTACACGTTAACTGTGACGTTGCTGCTTAATGAAGGTGATCCAGAGTCTGTAGCGAGCACCTGGAACTGGAACGTCTTGGTGGTTTCAAAATCAAAACTCTTAAGTGAGCTAATAATGCCTGTTTCTGGATTAACATTTAAGAACATTGCCATATCGTTCTTTATTGTACGAGTCTGCATAATACTCGATCCTAATTGTTCTGTGTTTCTAATAATTTGATAAGAAATCGCAGCATTTTCACTCAGATCCCTATCAGACGCGCTGACAGAGAATATGGAAGTACCGGGAACGTTATTTTCTATTAAGTACAGTTCAAGAGGATTTTGGGTAAATTCTGGAATATTATCATTAACATCTGAAATTTCAACCGTCAATGTTTTGAATGTAGAAAGTGGAGGCTGGCCTAAATCAGTGGCTTTTATTACGATGTCATAATGTGAAACAAGCTCCCGATCTAAAGTTTGTTTAGTAGCTAAGGAGTACATGTTCTCCTGAACGGATGGTTTTAATTCAAATGGTACATCTTTGGAGATACTACAAATAACTTTCCCGTTAACACTCGTGTCTTTATCTGTCACACTAATTAAAGAAACGACAGTGCCAGGTTGTGAATCTTCAGGTACTACGTTAGACAGTGATGTCACATCTATCTCTGGATAATTATCATTTTCATCAATAATTTTTATAATAACCCTGCAGTCATTTGTCATTGGCGGCTGCCCTCTGTCGGATGCCTGTATGTTTAGTCTATATACTTCGTTTTCTTCAAAGTCAATCGGCTCTTTAATTAGTATTTCTCCGGTGATACCATCCAGGGCAAATGTGTCATGCACGTTTTGTCGAATAGTTTTACCAAAGCTATACATTATTTCGCCATTTACGCCTTCATCCAAATCTGTCGCATTGACACGTACTACTGAAGCGCCTACAGGTGTGTTTTCTCTTAGTGTAACATAATAAGCATCTTTGCTGCATACTGGACGGTTATCGTTGATGTCAAGAACAAGAACAGTAATGTTTAATGTGCCCGATCTTGGAGGAGTCCCTCCATCTACTGCGGTCAAAACTAAACTATGCGTTTCTTTTTGCTCTCTGTCTAACGCCTTGTGTAAAACCAGGAAGGGGGTTTTCTCCTCCTCTAAGTTATCCCTCATTTCTAAGTCAAAATGGTTATTCTTTGATAGAACATATGTGCGAATAGAATTAGTGCCGATGTCAGGATCACGGGCGCTTTGGAGCTCGAATCGTGCGCCAGGTAAAGTGTTTTCTGCAATTTCAAAATGCTGTTCTTTCTCGGGAAACCATGGGCTATTATCATTAACATCAGTGACTTCTACAATAACATAATGAATCTCTAGCGGATTGTCCACGGCGATTTTTAAATTTAGGATGCACGAAGCGCCGCTATCACATACCTCTTCTCTGTCGATTTTCTCAAGAACAGACAGGACACCATTGTTCTGGTTTAGCTGAAATAAAGCAGCGTTTGTTCCAGAAACGATACGAAACCGTCTGTCCACTAAAGAACTGACATCAAGACTCAGGTCCTTTGCAATATTTCCCACAGTCGAGCCCTCTTTCACTTCCTCTGGTATAAGATACTTCATCTGAGCGGAAACCTGCCTCCCCAAACAGATCAGCAAAGTATAGCCTATAGCAATCCAGCAGTACACCCATCTCCGTCCTTGTTCTTTGTTATCCATCTTGATTCTGTCTTTAAATCTGTATTTGGTCGCAACAGTGTGATGTTTCTGTTCAGTAAACAGTCAGACATATATATATTTTTAAATCCATTATGTATGATATTAAGGCGAGTGGATAGGTTCTTTTTTTTTTTTTAATCCCTCGTGTTACTTAGGCTGATGTCTTTTCAGATAAAGAAGAAAAGCAGACTTGCGCAAAAGACAGCAGTGGGCAGGACTACGGATCTCCTCTCTGTCCTTATGTAACACTGACCCCGTATGGCTATATTTGTGAAAAATATGAAAAAATATATATATACTGTTGTAGTTTCATCAAGGAAAGGAACAGCATAATCATGCTAAATTGATAAACAGGGCACAGTGGTGCAGGACGACCCTGTAAAAAAACATAATTGAAAGCATCTGATTGTAGTAAGTCTTAGTATTAGCCAAACAACCTCAGACAAACATGTATAAAGCTTTTGTATAAAAGGTTCATTGCCATGTTCCCTTACAGAGGTTGTGGCAGTTTGCTAGTCTGGAGCGCTCCATTCAGGTGTGTGTTAATACAATACCAAGAGGGAAAGGCATAAGCAATGGTCTTTGAGAAACAACTGCTGTTGAATATCAGTCTGGAAAAGGTTATAAAAAACATTTTCCCACAATTTGAAATTTAACATTCTACAATGAGAAATATAATTCACAAGTGGAAAGCATCCAAGACACTTGCAAATCTTCACAGGGGTGGACATCCCAGCACATTCACCCCAAGAGCTACATCTCAGAACTTACAGGCGTCATGAAGCATGTTAACTGTTAAGTCCTTGACAGCACAATTATAAGAAAATTGAACAGGCATGGAAGGGTGGCCAGGAGGAACCTCTTCTGTATAAAAAGAACATGAAAGCACGACTGAGGTTTGCAAAACTACATCTGCACAAACCACAATTCTGGGTTATTGTTCTATAGACTGATGAGACCAAAGTGGAGTTGCTTTGCCTTAACGCCCAACATAATTTTTGGCAAAAATCAAACAGCGTTTCAGCAGAAACCCCTCGTACCCACTGTAAACCATGGTGGTGGAATGGTGATATTTGGATTTGTTTTTACAGCCACAGGACCTGGACACTTTAGAGTCATTGCTTCAACCATGAACTCCTCTGTATACCAGAGTATTCTTGAAATGTAAGGTCATTGGTTGGACTGTTAAAACTTGGTTGAAATTCGTTCAGATTGTGTAACATATCTATGGTTATACTGTTATTTGGCACCGACTGTATACTTCATCCAGCAAACGAACTTCATCAATGAGCTCTGTGTATGAGATAATTAAAAAAAATTTTTTAGAGTGGGTATGCCTTGTTCACTATAGCTTATTTTAACATAATACTATTTAAGCTTGGTGTTTAGGAATTAAATTGAAGCTGGTTTGTATACATAATTATTACCATAAAATATCTACAAATGTAGTTTTTCCTGACTACACTGCTTCAGATTAAACAAAGCTGAAATGCTGTCTTGTTATCTGTGTCATTTTTATAGGGTAATCAACGTCCACAGCCCAATGCGCACTGCTTTTACATCCCCCAGGTTTATTTGAAAAAATATATAAAATGAGCAGCATCACATCCCTAGTTAAGGTATCACAAAGTAAAATACTTGCACCAAGTGACTGTTGTAGTTTCCCCAAACACCACCCCCATCCCTACGCACAGACATGCAGCATTTGGGCATTTTCTGCTTTAGCCCATTCACTCTGTTTGCTAGCTTATACATTTTGGAGTGTGTATATATATATGATATAACAATGATATACAAATTATTATTAGTTATTTAAGTTAAAAACTTAGTTCCGACCAAGCAATTTGATTGGACAAGCGTCATTCCATAATAGATGAACACTGGGACATTTAACTGTGTATCACTCTGCGTCCCAGGTTTTCTAACAACAGTTAGTTACGCAGTCAGTCACAGGCATGGGTGAATGGAGGTTTATACGGTCCGTGATACTGAGGAGAAAGCAACTGCCTGCCAAAACTCGTTCATAAAAATGTGTCTCCTTAATAAATGCTTCTTCATTGTCCCAATTGCCTCTATGTTTTCTTAGTTACAGATACAAAGCTAAATTGCTTCTGACATGAGGCTGAATCCTAAATCACTCTCCAACACCTCCAACACCTCCAAGATCCTCCAGGGATGTCTGGGACAAGGAATTGACACCAAAAGGGCACTAACTTTCCACTTATTGCTACTTGGAATTTAACACTGAAACCAGAAAGTTTTAAAAGTACCTGATATTCTAAACTGAATAAACTTATATATAAACAGAAACTTACAAGATGTACAGGAATGTTCAACACCTCCATGATTTATTCTCCTCACCTTTTGGCTACATAGTACAGGTAAGAATTAAAAATTACTTTCACTGCTGTTAATTACACTAACTGTCAGTCGGTAACTATGATCACCAGCTTCTCCAGTCGCAGTTAGTTAGTTTCACCAGTAACAGAAGGATATGTATTAGCAGAGAAAAATAACTGAATAAATAAAAAAACAAATCATAATCTGTTGATAATAAATAGTGTTTGTGGAACTGTTGTATAAAAGCAATATCACACTTGAGGTTGTGCTGTTGTGTTGAATATTTGCACAGTTGTGATGACCTCGTGCCTGGAATCTTATCATAGCCATGCTGATATTTATCACAAAAGCACTCCCTCTCCTGTTATATTGCTTAAGTAGTGCATTTGTGTTAAGGTTCTATCCAACAAGGAAACAAAATATGACCTGGATCATAAACTGCAGTATTTGTTGTTTTTCTCAATGGTAGTCTTAAATAGTCTTACAGTAAGTAGTTACCATTTTTAAAAAAATAGGTTTTAGATTCCAGAAGCTTAAAGTCACCCTGATTTAGCCATTCCAGAACCAAGTTTGATGTGTTTGAGTTCGTTTTCCTGTAGGAACACTCAGGTACAGTATGTCCAAGTTTACCATCTAGCTGATGACTTGGGGTTATGCTTAAAAATTCTGAGGTAGACCTCTTTCTTCATGGCAGCAAAATGACCCCAAAATATTATGCTGTATCCACCATGCTTAACAGTTTAGACAAAGATTCTGGTGTAACAGTGGGGTTTAATGCATCACCTTTACATCTCCAAACATACCTCTGGTTAAAACTTTCTTTTGTCCATGTGATCAGCTACAACCTTTACAAGTGTTTCTGAAGATTTTATAGCAGTTCACACTGACACATCATGGCAGGCCGGTGCTTTGGTGGTTCCTGGGCTGTTCATAATTCAAACCAGTTTCCTTTCAGCTTTCTTCCAGTCACTTTCCTGTACCTTGTACCTACTTAGAATAGTTTAAAATCTTGGATTCTACAGTAATTTAGAAATGTTTCTGAGACATGCCTGCTATTCATTTTTTAAGATTGGCACTGAGCTCCTTCGACTTTTCCATTGTACTGAGTTGCCAAACAAAACATTTTTATGGCCTTGGGCTTGGAAAATTAAATGACACTTCTGGACTTTCAGTATGTTGAATTAATTATTAAAATGGATGTGTGTGTATTTTTTATCCTAGCTGTATAATTTTTACCCTGTGTTAATTTAAGAAAATGAAATGTTATGCTCCAAATTCATGGGGATATCTTCAACAAACTAATTGAAAGCCCAAAATTGCCACAAAATTGTATGTACAGTACACTTCCTTTACATCCATTACATAATTTAAAAATATTTTCTTATTTGTTCAGACATGTTCGAAGACAGGTGTACAATTTTACAGCATGTGTTTGCTCCAAGGGACACAGAGGACCAACTCAGGGCCCAACTCTTGAGCCCACCAGTTGCACTGTTACTAATCTCAACTGTTTTTTTTTCTACCACAATGATGGAAAATGACCCATACACTGATTCTAGGTTATAAAAAATGTAAAGCCACACATCTTTTATTAAAAACATGTAAATCTACCAGTAGGTTATTTCTGTGCATATGTCCCTTTAGTTTAGGTGTCTTACAACATGCGGGGAATGAAAAATAGCACAATAAAACCAATGAACAAAACATAAAAAACATGACAAAAATTAAGACTAAAACAACCAAATAAATACCCTTTTTTTTTTTTTTTTTTTTTTTTTTTTTTACAAACCTACCATTATAAGAATACTTATGTTTTACATATACAGAGTCTATGTTCA
>JAQMYL010000012.1:11293590-11319523 GCA_030014365.1 Clarias pachynema | reverse complement strand
ATTCCAGAAGATTCAGTCTTCTCTTACAGTCACACTTGTGTGAATCTTGCTCTGGGAATCCTGAGTGAAGCCTTTGTTGTGTGCTGTCTTTATGAGAGTTTGGTTAGTTGACTCTTCAGTCAGGTGTCCCCCATGCTGTGTTGAGGGTTGTTAGTTGTCAGTATTTCTGCTTCTTTTCTTTAGTCTAAGAAAAAATGACTACCGCCCATCGCAACATCATGTTTGGTCTTGGTTTTGCATGCCAGCACCAAGTCAAGGCTCTGGTGGGGAATAGCACATTTTTGGTATAATAGCTGGTCTAGTTTAGATCATGTTTGCAGAATGTTACAGTACAACTTAGCTTAATCTTCAAAAGAAAAGCGGTCCACATTTAGCCAGTGAACTGGGGTTGGACTTTCCATCCACATCAGGTCCTATTAGCATTGACATTCTCCCATTAGTCTCTTTTTTCTTAGCAGGTCCTGATTTAAATGTTATCATGGTCCCATTTACTGGGATGTAGCCTAGGGCTGTCTTTTGTTGTGAGGCCCTGATTTAAATGTTAGCATTGTCCCTTAGAGGAACAGTGGGTTTTAAGCTTTAGTGAAGCATAAGTTAGCGTGGTCGTGCAGCACGGATTCTTTTGCTCCTCTTGCTGACAGTGGTGAAACGAAATGGTGTGTGGTCTGGCTGTTCCCCTGGAGGAAGGCGCTTCATGAAATGAACGTCTTGCTGGTTTAAAAGAGTCTGAGGGCCACGACGAGGGCGCCCCCTCTTGGTGAAGCCCACGTACCAGTCTTTGTAACGTGCTGACATCAATGCTGTGTAGTTGTTCTCAAGCACCATTTCAATAAAGACACAGTCTTCACTGCGATTACTGGCCTTCTGGGAAAATCCAGAAAAACATCCATACAGAGAGAAGACATTGAGAGAGAGAGAGAGAGAAAGAGACAGTAAACACTTGTCAGTTTGCCATGAACTCAGATTGTCTACACAGAGAATGAGATAAAGCAACTTTAGTTAATATAGAGATGTGTCACCTTGCCTACAAGTTTGCCCCTGCGGTTCATACACAGGTAGTAGTTGGTCTCCTTCCCCCTGATTCGCACCTGGCTGCCGAATGTGTCTGCCTCCACTACAAGCTGGGCTTGTGAAGGGACAGAAAGACAGGCATACAGAGGGACATTACAAAAAATACAGAACACTGAATATTTACACTGAACACAAAACAAGAAGAAAAATATAGCAGGTGACAATCCAGACATTGCCCCTTCTGCCTCTCTTGCTGAGGATTCTTCCTATAATTTAAGACATTGGTTATTGTACTCTATATGAACACTAACCTATATTTACAGTAGTGGACAGTAAACAGGCAAAAAAATCCTTCTGAGAAAGTTTAAACTACATGTATGATTGGGGCATAATGGTGAGGCATTCAACCCAAAGAACACTGTATGCATGGTGGTGGTGGTAGCATCATGCTTTGAAGCTGTTTTACTAGTGAAACTGGTGTATTACACAAAGTGGATGGAAAAATGAAGAAGGCCACTTTTTCAGCATAACATCAAATCACCACATCTAAAACTTAGACATCTTCTTTAAACAAGACAGTGACCCCAAACACACCTTAAAGCTAGTTGAGTAGCTTTCAGCTTTTGAAGCCTCAACTCTATGGAGAATTTATGAACTGTCCAAGTCAGGTGTCTGTCAGGAAACTAACCATTTCAACTGAACCTTAACAATTCTACCAAAAGAATGTGGTTGAATATCAAACTAGACTGCCTTCCAAAAGCATCTGCTATAGGTGACACTTACAAAGGGAAATTCAATCAAATGCTGTATACTGTATGCCCATGTGTTGATTTCACAAAATAAATAAAATTTGTGCACCTAATTTCTGGGGTTTTCTTCTATTTAAGGTGAATAATGGTGTATAATCATTCTGCCACAGAAAAGACCAGGGGGGAAAAAGATAAATCAAACATTATGAAATATTGTCATGATATTCATGTTCATGGTATTTACAAATCGAAGTTGAAATAACAATACTTTAACTTTATTCTAATGTTAGAGATGTAACTTTTTCAGAGGGAATGTAATAATGTGTGATAAATGGTCATGATCCATTGTTGGAAATTTGGAGAAAACTGCATACAGCACAATAAAAACAGGCTTATATCTAATTCTAAGAGCTTTCTAAGGGTTTACTTCTATTGTATTAAATATTTATTGACAGTTATAAAAACTACTCTTCAATTTTCTTTTTCTTAGTTTGTTAAAATTCATTTATTCATTCATTTTTGGAACCATCTCATCTTGAAGATAAAATGGCATATTCTGAGTGTAAGGTGGGAACTCTGTATGTAAAAGAGGAACATTCCCATTCCACCTCATTCTTACCCGTGGTAATTGCATATACATTACAGAAGTGATCATGAGACTTTGGGTTTATAAACACTAGAGTATTTAAGTTTTAGTATTACAATAATCTTGGGAATGTGTGGGGTTACTGTTTCAGGTGAAACATTCACCTTTTCCTTTCAAACATAAACATTAAGTTCAGTTTGGATTGGCTGTTCAAGATGGTTTGGGTTTAGGCAGTGAATTCGAGTAGTGTCGTAAATACCACACAGAAACTGAATAACTAGCCTTTAATGATTGCTTTAAGTCTATAATGATTGACTTCCTGTGCTAGCATTAACAGTGTTAGCAGTAGTGGAAAAACAAAATCAGACATAAATATGCTGAGGGGATATTTTCAGTAGTGTAACCCTGCACTGTGACTAAGCATGGCTTTAGAAGTTTAAGAATGAGGCAAAAAATAATAATCACAATAGAGACTGTGATATTTAAGAAAAACTGAAATGGTTACATTTTTAAAATGTTGCTGTGTCCAAAATAATTTTTAAAAGCAGGCAATGAAAGATAAAATTCACCTATAATATCAATACTCTTTATCAATACAATTTTATGATATACAGTATATGGTCAGTATATGGTCAGTATATGGTTTTATCATGAAATTGACCATATATATCATAAAATTGGCCAGTCATAAGTGGCCTGTTAACCTTTTTAAGTTTCATATCTATTTTGTCCTGTAAAAATAAATGTCTGGTAATGATGTGTGTAATAATGCTTTAGCTCCCAAGAGGATATTTTAGAATCAAAGTCATTTAGTAAGTGCATAGAAGGCAAATATCTGTGTTCCTGGTTTTCATTCATGTAGGCAGTGTTTCACAAGGGGTATGCCTGTTTAAACATAAACCCCTAAAATGAGATCCTAGACGACCTTTTACGAGTGCAGGGGTCAGCAACGATCAATAAGATCCTTCTCTCCCTCCTGTTTCTCTTCCCCCAGTATTTGTTATCGTTCTCCATCTTTCTATTTTATCCTATTACTGCCTGGTAGCATCCAATTAATATTATGTAGGAAACTATGTAAAGAAATCACAAAAGCAGGGAAAAAGCGTTGCAATGTAAATAAATATATTAGCCATCACTACTATACTAAAGTCACCTAGGTAGGTACATATCATCTTTCAACTTCCGCTGCCATTGATTATGTGGCTTTGCAGTGCATCACACAGCATCCAGAGAGAGTGGGGGAGGATGGATGGAGGGATGGATAGATGGAAGGAGATAGAGGTAAGATGAGGAGTGAAAGCAAAAGAAGGAGAGGTGGAGAGGGGGAGGACATGGTCAGTGTACTGTTTAAAACCATTCAAGGAAAAAATACCCACAAGCGAAATGCAGGATCAATGGAGAGATCAATGAGGAGATGAGCTGCTAACACACTAACACCCAACGCTGACTTTGCTGTATCCATCTCTCACTCCCTCTTCCTCTCTCTTTCATTCTTTCCACCCCTCCCCTTCATGAATCACAGTGTCAGCAGTCGCTGAGGTGTTTGTTTTCCACACAGAACTTCCTCACTACCTTTTTCCTCACTGTATGTGAGTGTGTCTCTGTGCAACAGAATAAGCAAGATATTCGTCTTCGAGTCGATATGCCAACATCTTGTCTGCAGATTCATACTTTTCCTTCTGAGATTTTTATAAATATTTTTTTGGTCTTTTCTGTACCGTGTGAAAGGGATTAAAAAAGACAGGCAGAGTGAGTCAGACCGAAAGGGGGAAAGAATGAAAGAAAGAAAGAGAAGTAAAATAAATATAGTGAGATTAGAGATTAATTCATTGTGCAATTAATTATTTGTAATTATTTGAGTGCTTTTTAAAATTTTAACATTCACCTACTGTCACTAAACGCCTGTTTTTTAGTATGCAATGTTCATTTACAGTTGATCAAATGACAGAATGCTCAAACTAAATTGGCTGAATAACTGTGCCAAATTATTGATTTCGATATTTCAATGAGTTGTATTAAATATTTACCCAATTTAGCCAACCCTGGATTGAGAGAATGGTCCAAAGCCATTATGTATTTGTGTGTGTGTTGTTACCGAATTTGTCTCCGTCCTCCCCGCGGGCGCTGATTCTGCGGCCGAGCACTTGGACGTGTTTGCAGCTGGTGCGACTGTAGAGCTGGTAGACCCGAGGCTGTCGCCGGCTCATGGGGTCTCGTGCACGAGTCTGATTCTCCACGTGCATGCTGAAGTTCACGCCATCAACTCCAAACACCTGCAGGCAGAGGAACATACATGCAGGTGTCTTATCTCTCCTGTGCCCTGATATCTCACTTTTTCTCACAAATGTACATTCCTAGAAATACAATAGAACCTCTCAAAAACAGGGGCTTTCATCCTGAGAATTCACGGTACTGGAGCAGTTTAAATCAATATTTAATAATTTAATAATGAATTTTTAATAAACGGACAAAAAGCTACACAGCGTGCACTAATACAGACTCCAATCCAGAAGTAATTACTGGAGTATTTGTAACAGGCCTTTAAAGTTTTTTTTACTATACCTAACTTTTAAGTTACATATTTTGATTCATGGGATTCTGTTTGTAATCAGATATTTCTTAATGTAGTGGGTGTCAGCCACATTATCTGTAAAGCAGGGTTGGCAACATAGCAAAATTATTTTAAGAGTTAAACAACATATCTGGCAATTCTATAAGCATTAGTGACTGTCCTGTACTAAATATGTTTCTCCATCAACACTGCTGCTGGTGAGTTCAGATAAGCAGGTATGGTCGACTCATGGCCAGTGGGTAAAACCTGCGGGCACAATGTTAATAACAATACTCCACAATTGTTTACTTTGTGTAATACTCATTACTGCTTCAGTTTCTTTGCATTCTTAATGGAAATAATTTTTTTAACATATAAATAGTTTGTTTGTGGTGCCATGAGCAAATAAATGTGTAAAACATAAATACTGTAGAGCAAGAATAAAACAAAGTAAGTATTTGGTGTGACAATGCTTTGAGGACCCTTTATTCTCAGGTACAATATGTGCAGTTTTGTAAGACAATTATCTATTTTTATTATCTACTACGTTTAATGAGCATCGTGCAGAACAACCCTGAGGACTTTGATGTTGCACCTGCTTCCTTTTTGCATGCCAAATCCAGCAGCTTCCAAATATTTTTCTTTAACTTTTAATTTTGTTGGAAATACTATATATATACCTTAACCCTCTGAGCTAGCACTGTCCCCTATATACAAATGACTTGTTTTACTTGCTTATCTAATATTTGTCGCATAGCTTAATAACTTTAGCATCTAAAGAATTCTGCACTGTAACACACACAAGAAATTCAACTCACCTGCAGAGGATTGCACATCACCAGCATCATCTGGATACACCTGAAAGGGGAAAGAAGGGAAAAAACATTATATATATATATATATATATATATATGTGTGTGTGTGTGTGTGTTAATAATAAAAACAAATGTATAACACAAATGAGCGATGATGTTTATCTTCTAGGCTCAAAATTCCATCTAATGTATCATCTGTACTGCATCTACAGTACACAGAGTTCCTAATCCACTTAATTTATCACCAGTGTATGAAAACCTGAAATGCAGAGCTAAAAAACTGTTTGCTTTATACCGCCATGATGCTCTGGGACTGAATTTGTGGCATACACCAGCTGCCTGGACTTCTGGCCATGCCAGCTATGGCCAGGTCATGAACCCTTTTTCAAATTACACTCATACAGAGCCTAGTTCCTCAAACACAGTCATAAACCTGACTATAAAGGTTGATGATGAGGATAGTTTATTTGGGCCACACCCTAATGACTCCTGTAATAATTTGGAAACTCTCTTTAATCCCTAACCTCTTGTACTTATCCTGCCTTAAAACCATTTGGCTAGATCCTAAAGTTATACAAATAAAAAAAATAAGATAACTACTTCTGTACCTCCCAGTGTGCTGGATGCTGAATCCGTCAGAATGTTAAATGCCTGATAATCTCCTTATTCATCTCCACAGCCCAGGAGGTGGGTGGGAGGGAAGGGAGTTTGCCCTGATTTTGGATAGTGCCCTGTTCTCTTTTCCCTTCTCTGTCTGCCATCTTTAATCTTCTCACTTTGGGAGAGGAAAAAGTTGACATTTGAGGCATTGCTCACATTTGTATGGAAACTTGGACAGTGTTTTGTGCAAGAACCATTTGTGCTGCCTTTAAAGAGCGAATGGGGTAGTTCAGAGCAAGGGTGAAGCGAGCTCTTGCCAGGAGCCCTTCAGCCCAGACTAGCAGTTGCTTTCAGGTTCTCTTCAGGGTGCGTGAGCCGAACAGTTTTGTGTGAAACATCAAAAATTGTGACAACAGCTTTAAAGCAACTCTTGGCGTGAGTCCAGCGGTTGTCTAAAACAGATGTCAGAGGCATAGTTGAAAGCATATTTGAAGGAGAACAAGAGAAGTAGCATAGCTGGTATTTGTTGTAAAAATCCCATATAAACATCAAAAATGTAGTCCAATAAATCCCTTAAAGGTGTGCTCAGTGATTTTGAAACAAAAAAGACACAGAGAAAGCTAGCCAGATGTTTTGAAACTTCAATTACAAACTTATAAAATGCATAAAAATGTGCATTGCACAGAACACTGAACATTATGATTATGCCGTGCCTTCCTGTATGTTAAGAACAACATGAAAAGATGAAAATTATGTATCACAGCTAAAGATTGGTCAAAATTAATGTGACCAAAATTTTCAACTGCTTTTATATTATGATAATTAAAAGACATATAGATTGGTCAGAAGGCTCAAAGAACATTTAATTTAATATTAAAAAGGTCAATATAGTTATTTTACAATTTACAGACAATAAAACCCCTCCTACAAACAGTTCTAGATTACATTTTACATTTACATGCAAATGCAAAAAAAGAGCATCTATTATGCAAAATTAAAATTATTTTTGGACAGTCACATGTGTCTCCTATGTGTGTGGGTGTGTGTGTGTGTGTGTGTGTGTGTGTGTGTGTGTGTGTGTGTGTGTGTGTGAGTGTGCGCAGACAAAATATGAGAAAAAACATTCCCTCTTTTTTTCTCCATTTTTGTCCATAAATGTGCTTGAACATGCCATTTAAATTTCCCGGCTGTTATGAGATAATTCCAGGAAAGTTGCCTGACATCGCCTGTCATGCTAGACAAGTTTGCAAAAGCATAGCCCATCCTCCAACTCTACACATAGGCACCATCTTCAGGGTAGTAATATTTCCTGCATTTTGATTGCCTGATCACCCAAGATCATTCTCTTTACCTGCAACGCATGGTTGCCGACATAGAAATCCATTTCAGAAGAGTTAGCCAACATGTTTAGCAATGTTTTTTTAGCATTAGCGACTGTCCTGTACTTGATACATTTCTCCACCTCACTTCCCAGCTGCTGGCGAGTTCAGCTAACCAGATATGGTTGACACATGAGCAGTGTGTAACGCCTGTTTGTTCATTAAAATTGTTCATTAAAATCAAGCAATGATCGGCATTGTTAGCACCATCTATACACTTCTTTATTCATCAAATCTTTTCTTGAGTTTATTAATAATAAAAGTTTTTAAAGAATTGCTTTCTTTGTGTGCTGCTCAATAATTTGACTTTTTAATGAAAATTATTTGTAAATATGTAAATACAATAAGTCCCCAACATACAAACGAGTTCCGTTCTGTGAGCTTGTTCGTAAGTCCAATTTGTTCGTAAGTCCAACAAACATTGTCTAGGTACTAGAATACTAACACGACTAGTTATACACAGTATACAACTAACATATTCCATGGTCCTGTCCTTATTCTTTAGAATCATGCCAATGGTTGAAAGATTCATGTTAACAAACATGAGCAATGTCTGCCATCTTTTTCCCTTGCTGTATTCTCTCAATTATGTTCACTTTTGTCTCCATCGTTATTGCTTGGCACTTCTTAGCAGTACCAGCTTCATCACTGCTGCTTTTATGCTTGCTTTCCGACATCCTGAGATGCACATACGTGACAACGTATGCCGCACATGCATCAACACATTTTTGTAGCTTCAAAAGTTTGTAATTTGAATATTTGTATGTAGGGGACTTACTGTAGTTTGTTTGTTTGTGGTGCCATGAGCAATGATGTCTTTTTTATCATTCATTGCACATTTAAATTTACATTTAGCGAATTTGGCAGACGCCCTTATCCAGACCGACTTACAGTTATCTCATATGTTCTATGTTGTAATATTAAGGTCACAGAACAGTATTTTTTTAGAACAATAACTGGTAAGGCTCCTGTGTATTGTACACTCCATGCATTACATCAAGAAAGAACCATATTAGCTGAAGAATCACATTTTTTATGCAAACCAGTGAACTGTTCACACAGCAGCCTCTCTGCAAGGAAGCGCCAGTGTCCTCTGACCTAGTCTTCAGGGTCCTAATGTCTGTTTTTTCCTCTCTCTTTCCCCTCCTGAGTCAGGCAATCTTTTTGCATACACACAGGAGACAGTCCAAAGTCAGAGCAGATCCTAAATAGAGCAGCATTATAACTGCACCGTTATTGCAAATAATGTCTAAAAACTAACATTCTAAATTCTGCTTGGTATAATAGCATGTCTTACAGCTAAATCAGAGTAAAGTCATATGAATTAAGCACAAAGAAGATCAGGAATTATCTGATACCAGATCTACTTTCATGGCTGATTCCTGCTGAGATCGACTCTGGTTCGACATGGGCAGGGTGCATTGTGTGCTCTAATGAAGTGTATCAGAGTATATGTGCCAAAGGTGTGTGTGTGTGTGTGTGTGTGTGTGTGTGTGTGTGTGTGTGTGTGTGTGCCGAGGCTCCAGGGATGTGTTATGTATGCTGTAAGTGTGAGTGTGCACACATGTTCCATAATGCTATGTACTCTGTAAGTACACTCCAGAGATGGGTGTGTCTTGTTTAAGTGCCCCCTACAAGAGGAAAACCTGAGGGTGAATGCATAATCTCACTGCCCTGCGTCTGGCAACTCTCTGCATATAATCTAGGCCTAAGAACTTTTCTACTTCCCCTCCCTTTTCCTCTTTCCTTTCCCCTGCTGTCATGTACTTCACTTGTCTTTGGCAGACCCTTTTTTTCTTTTCTTTATATCTTTCTACACACAGCTATCAGCAAATCAAAAGTTGAAAACTCAATATTATCCAGCTCCCTCCCGTCTCTACTTTCATTCTACATACATTTAAAAAAATGCTTTCTCGCTTTCAGGGTGGTGTGGGAGTGTGATGTCAGCACAGACAGAAATGTTGTGATAGTAAACTGACCAGACCACTGCAGTGGTAGAGTAGCTGTGTGTCCTCAAGATGTTTCACAAACTGAACCTTTTCTTGGAAAGAGGACCAAAACAACTGGAAAAAAAACTGCAGAGAGCCTGAATGGATTTCTAGATTGTGAGCATTTCATAAGCTGTTGTAATTAATTATTGGTTGAACATTTTTATGTTTAGTTAACATCATTCTATCATTACACTGTCATACAGTATGTATTCATTCTTTTATCTTCTACACTGCTTCTCCTGTCCCAGGAGACTTTGGGCACTAGGCGGGGTTCTTTGTAGATGGAATGGAAATCCTTTGCAGGGCACACACACACCAATTAGACTAATCTGCATGTCTTCGGATTGTGGGAGGAAACTTAAGTACCAGGAGAAAACCTGCCAAGCACTGGGAAAACATGTAAACCACGTGCAAATAGACCCATGGCAGGAATCAAAGCCTCAACCCTCGAAGGCCTAGGCCACGGCGCTATCCACTACACCACCGTCCCATCAGATGTTCAGTTTTCAGATGTTTCAAAAAACTGATGGTCTGCACAAAAGAAACACTTAAAAGGTTCTTTTAACCAATGCTGTATTCAACTTGCCACTTGATGAAGTGTCATTTTTGAGTTCAATGCATTTGAGTTGGATTTGGATGGATGTCTACATGCCTGTGTTATGTTGCAGTAATTTAGAAAGCTGCCTGTGATGGGTTGCCTCCTCAATCACTGAACAGTTTAGTCAGTTGTAGCTTTAACAAGCTAATACATCTGTATGTTGATTGAGCTACAGTAAATAAAGTTTGAGGAAGTTCAGTTAAAAGACAAAAACAAAAAAACATGGTACTTGATAAGCACAGGGTTGAAGAGATGTTCTCTGTAGAAATCCAAACTTTCCCTGTAGAAATGCTGAGTTAGGAATAATTTTTTTAATTTATTTATTAAATTTTTTGTCAGGCTTCAGAAATGTTTGAGTGATGAGATTACTCAAAAGCAGCATAAAATTCATTCCGGTACCTCTGGTGGAAATACACTAAAAACAGAGCAGGAAACAAGCTGACAAGTTCTTTTATCATTTCATTTTTTACTTCTTACAAATGATGCCTGACCTTGTACGCTTTTTTAAAATATAGTTTTCTTTTTTACATTGTTAGCATGGTGCAGCAGCAAATCAGTAATCCAACTATTTTGTCATTATTTCTATTGCCAATGGACATAAACAAGAACTTCGTTCATTTTAGGAATTTGATTACTCTTCTTAACAGAAAACTATGAATTATACAACTTCCAGTGAAGTTCTACCAGGCAGTACAGTATAGCCATGGTCAGTAGTGTTTGAGAATATTCCTATGATATTTAATGAAAAATACAGAAAGCTCTATTTTTTTTTTTTATTCTATTTGTCTATAAATTAAATCAAATGCTGTGTAGTATTTAAATCGGACCATAACAATATTCCAGTTTTGCTTCTGTTACTGGTGTTGACTAGTAAGACTAGAGTCATAAGAGAAATTATGTCACCACTCTATAATATGTTCCAAACATCTCCTGCTACACTCCTGATTTAGGGTTATATGATGGCAAATGGACAGAGGTCCTACACCAGAGTGCAGATAGGCCCTGATTTGGATTAGTAACCACTGCATGCATATCATGCTGTTGGTTGTATATGCACTACACTAGCAGTCAAGTTTGGACACACCTTCTAATTCCATGGCCCTTCCTGATTTTTATTTCTTTATACATTGTAAAACAATAAAGGGATCCAAAATATGCAATAATCTCCTTTTAACAGTTGATGTTGAGATGTGTCTGCTACTTATGCTCTATAAAGACTTTATAACGGCTTTAATCTGAGGTGCTGTTAATTGGTGATTTTGAGGCTGGTATCTCTAAATGAACTTCTCCTTTGCAGCAGAGGTAAATTCTGGTCTTGCTTTCCTGGGATGGTCTTCATGAGAACCATTTTCATCATGGTGCTCGATGGGTTTTGTAAATGCTGACAGTTATATCTTAAAATAAAAACTAATAGTTGTTGTTGTTTAATTACTTCATGCCATATGTATTATTTCATAGTTTTGAAAAGAATACAGTATTGTTCTAGAATGTAGAAAATAAATCCAAACTGTTGACTGGTACTGTATCTGAGTGAGTGTCAATAAATACTATATTCAGAGTGGAGTCTATTGTGGATGTCCTTAAGTAGCCCTCTAGTTCCAGCATTAATGGAACTCCAATCATTCTGTCGCACTCATATCTATGCATTCAGTTACTGATTCCTAATGTAAAAGGTCACAAAGCAGTTAACACTAAGATTCCTAGTCAATTACACTTCTCTATTACGGCAAAATCTCTTTGAATTTTGGCCGAGTTGTGGCTTCACAGCAAAATTAATGATATTTCTGTGAACACGATAAGCCAATGATTTATTCAGGAATGATTCAACTGGACCTGGTTCCTTGTTTACATCCTGAGACCTCACACCTCATTATTACATCACTACCATTCAGTCGGGTGAAAAACATGTGAAGGCGTCCCAAAAAATAAGCATAATGGAAAAGATATGAAAAGAATCGAGGGAGTGTTTCTCATCTTGTCATTTTTAAATCCTCTTTTCTTGCTCTCCCTTCCTCTCTCGTTTCCCTGTCTGGTGTTAGGAGAATGGGAAGACTCCCCCATGCTGTCCCAGCCACGAAGAGATATGAGAGCGAGAAACAGAATGAGGAAAAATAAAGACAGAGAAACAGTGTCGGCAGCTGGCAGCTGCAGCAAAGCAGACACACAGATGCTGAACACACACTCAGACTCCCATACATATAACTGTAATTAGGAACATGCACACACAAGTCACTTCTCTTCACATCTGATATTTCTTTACACACACACAGAACACACATTCATAGCCCTTTTATACACTTTGTCTTACCACATCAAAAAAAAGAAGAAAAAAAAACATTTTCCATTATACCGATCATTGGTAATTAATCTGTAATCTCCAAAAAAAAAAAAAAAAGGGGAAAAAAAGAAAGCAGGTGTTCACATGTTACACTTGACATATCACTGTAGGCCATACAATATACACACACAGACATACGGAAATACTTTCCCATTCTACCCAAAGAACCACTTTACTGGAATATCCACAGTTTTTCGTATCTCTAGTCTCTGTAACAGCTGTGCTATTTTTACTACTCTGCAATTTTAAAAATAGTCCATTATTCAATTGAACCTTAAACAATTCCATCTGACCAAGAGGACAATCCCATTTGATCTGAAAGGGATTTGGAACAACAACAAAAATATGTGTAACTACTTTTACTTTTTGCTGTAACCATAGCCAAAGCTTTTCTTCTTTTGTTCATGATACAACAAATCCCTCACAACTTCAACTAAGCTTGACAGTATTTATCTTTAGGACGACAAGGTGTATCCAATTTAACGTTATCTCCTATGCCAACTTTATTTACAATTACCTTATTGGAATATTTGATCTTATTTTGTAGTGGATAACAAATGACAGGAACACACACAAACACTGAAAAACTTGCATTGACTGTCTCTATAATTGGGTCTTCCAAAAAGCTCCATACTCAATTAAAAGTAACAAAAATTAAACTCTCTCTGTCTTTCTCTCTCTTAACCGAGGTCATACAAAACTAGCCCACAGACCACTGAAGACCAAATAAATGTGACAAACTTAATAATGCCTGTCTGACATATGTTCAATTCAACACAGGTTGTCTCAATTAGATTTTCAGAATATTTAAATATGGCCAATTCACTGCAGTGACAGCTCTAACTACAGTGTCATTCAAACTAATTTGCCATAAAAATCGTTAAAAATGTTTTTGAAAGTTTCGGTTGAATCTTAGGACTCCCATCCTGAAACAGAGACAGACAGAAAGAGAAATAGACAGAGCAATTTGGTTGTAGAGCCTCATTAGTAAGAGGAAGTCAAAATGAGGGCGCATAAGAAAGGGAGAAAGATGCCTCAGATGTTAAAGCTGCGCTGCTGGAAAATCATCTGAATGACATGACTTCGTCTCATCGTCTCTTTCCATAACCTGTCTGATTCATACTGTCCTCATGCCGTCCCATACTGGCCCAATGTGTGTTTGCACTCTGTCTATGGGAATACCTTTATTGGCCATGCATAACTGCAAACTGCCAATGGGGTTGAACAGCACTGGCTTTATGTCTCTGTATATCTTACTGGCTATCATCCTTTATTCACAGGGTGGTCGTCTTTGTATTTCTCATTGGCTGTCTTCCTTCTGCAAAATGGTCTAGAACGAACGCCTTGGGTCATAAGCTGTGCATAGTATTGCTATATCCGAACAGACTGGTTCAACATGTGTGCACACTGGGAATGCACCAGCTTGGGGTCAGTGCATATGGAGTGAGCAGTGGTATTTGCTGGCAGGCTGACTGTGTGTCTGTGGTTTTTCTGCACCTGTGTGTGCTGACTGTGCACCTGTAGGTACAGGCTACACGGGTAGTGAAGTGTGTCGGCCAGGTGCTTGAAGTCATTGCCTACATCTGCTGACCAGGTCTATACTTGTGAAGAGGAATGCAGTGGTTTTGGGTGCTAACCTTACACCTGTACATACAGGTCATGACCTATGCACTGTACGCATTCTACTACTGCATTGATCCATGCTGTCTGGTTAACTACTGCTTCCTGTTGGCTCATATTAAAGGCATGTACATTTACAGATAAGTCCACAAGTTAGAGGACTAACACATCTAAGTATTCAATTCAATTCAATTTTATTTATATAGCGCTTTTAACAATGGTCATTGTCTCAAAGCAGCTTCACAAAAAGTATGTAGAATGTAAGCTGACTGCTTGCAGCTAAAAAATTAAGAACCAAACCATGCACAATCATTAAAAGCAAGGGGCTGGAACTTATTAGACTGGAAATACAGAAATGTAACTGTAAAAAAAAAAAATTCACAGGACATATACATTTGCTCACCACTAAATGTAAAGCAGCCAAGTTATGAATGTGCATGAAATCTTGTAGAATTTGTAGTCCAGTGTGCCATATTGCCATATGAAAACATTTAAATATAATAAAGATGCATTAATTGAGACAATTCTTTATTAATATGTCCAATATGAACTTCTAGGCATTAAAATAATCAGATGCTTCAAAACCATAGATAAACCTGTTAGATACCTAGATAGATGACAGAGGTATTGCTCTCTTCTCCCAAGAAGTACTGTCAATGTCTAAAAGATTACATCTATAGACCACAACAGATATAACAGCAAAGAAAGAAAACAACAGTATGGCAGCTAAGTGGCTTCTTATTACTGTGTTTACAACTGCATCAATAATAAAATTTATATTTAATGTCCGTACATTTTCTATAAATGCCCATAAATATTTGGCACCCTATCTCTAGGTCCCTGGTATCCCTATGCACGTATCTCAGCATGCCTTAACTCCAGACTGTATCACTTTTAAATGCAAAGTATTGTTAAACTGTGAAGCTGTGAAGTTTTACAGTGCATAGTCAGTGCACATTAACTGTATGATTGCTGGCTGCTGTTCATGGGGTGTTATTGATATGTGCATTCAGGCATGCTATCTCCATATTTATGCATCCTGCTAGCAGACATATGAGCACTGACTGCCTGCTGTGATGTATGCATGCTTCATCTACATGCCAGCGCTGGCAGTGCAGGTGAAAGTGGCTCAGAGCTTGGTAAGAATTCTCAGCTGTTCAAACAACACAGTTACGCTGAGCGAGGAAGAAAGCTCAAAAAGAACAGAAAATGAGAAGAGAGGGAAAAAAACCCTTTTAGCTGCAACTTCGGATTCCCCCTATCCCTCCAAAACCGCATCCACCCTGAAGCCAACTTGAGAGAGAGTGTGGGGGGGGGGGGCGGGGGGAGTAGCTGGGAGCTCTTACTTTACAGCACTGTGTGGTCATGAGCCAAGACAAGCAAGGCGGTGTGACATCATCAGACCTGAGACAGGATTTGTCCTAAAGGTGTTTAAGTGTGGAAAGTGGAGTTCTATCCCAAATCACCATAAACCTCTTCCCTGTGTGCCTTTCAAGCAGAGTTCATTGTCTAGCACAAGTTTTGACTAACTGTCTCGGCTTAAGCGGTATGGCAAGAACACAAACCAGCTAATCAGCTTGCAATGTAGTGTTACTGCCACATTACACAGTGCACCTTTCACATCTGCGAGACAGGCCGAGGCCAAGGGCCCGGAGGAAGCAGTTGGTTCTGGACTGCACACAAGAGACTTGAGGGTGATGAAATACAAGAGTTCAATTGAAATAGATGGATCCTATTGCACCTCTCTCAGTCTGTGCAGAATTGAGCACTGCACATGTGGTAAGGTTTAGTGGTTAAGGTTTAGATGAGAAACACAAACACTTCATATTGACATTTGTAGACTTTGCGCTCTTAAAAATATGCATATGTGCATAATCACAAAATTACTTCTACACCTGATCCTGATACTTCACAGGGCTTCATCTTTCTTCAGCGGTGAGAGCAGCACTCAAAGAGCCACTTTTTTAAATACAAATCTAAACAGCATTCTATTAGATCATCTCTGTGGAATGTATTTTTTTTTTGCCTAACTCCCCCCAAAAAGGCCTTTTCCCATCATGGGACTGAACTTTTAAATGCTCAACTAATACATTTTAAAGCTGCTGTAATTTCTAGAACCTGTCCTCATGTGCTATGTGTGTCAGTCTTCCAAGGGGATGTGCATACTAAACCAATTTCTTGACTTCTTTTACGCCATACAGACGATAAGGTGCCAATTTTATTCCAGTTAGTGGTATTATTAAATAAAGTGTTGGTTTTGTAAAGAGGGAAAGCTGGAGAGCAGTCAGCCTGTGTGCAGGTTGCCCCAAAAAATGACAACCATCTCAAGATAACTGTCATGTGTCAAAAAAGAGAAAGGACAAATAGAAGAATGTCAAATATGGTTTGTAGTCAGACTTTGGAAGAGCACTGCAGAAATTCTGCAGTTTGTTCTCTTTTGATGTGACACGCTTACCTGAGAGCATGCCTGATTGACATCCGTGACCATGGCAACCCTTAGGGGTGATGTCATTTTGTGCATTTCGTGATTATTTATGAAAGACTCACAGTTAGTCATGGGAAGTGAAGCGTGAAGCAAATGCGTAATTCCGCATAGCTTCTGTTTTTATAGAGTAAATATTTTACGCATTACAGTTTACAGGAAATGGCTTACATTAACACGCATGTGCAGGAGTTCAGCATTAGGTAATTAATGACTTACAAGACAGCCAGGGTAGAGAGGAAGGACCGCATCGCTCCCTGCGTCCGGCCGAGTCGCTCCGTGCGTCTTGGAAAGCAAATGAACGCCGGGTCGCCTTCAGGTCCGCCAAAGTTCACGTTCCAATCCCGACGGAAAGGTCACAAGGTCAGCGGACGCTCCCGCCGGCACCGGGCGGCGCGCATAGCTTCCTCCTTGGAAGGAGGTGTGTGCGGGCGTGTGTATGTGTGTGTGTGTGTGTGTGTGGGCGTGCGTGCGCGCGCGCGCCCCGTGTGTGTGTCAATGAGGAGTGCGCGGAGAGCGTGCCACCGGGAGCGGCTGTAACGGCGGCTGTTGCTTGCGCGCTTGGTAACGGCTCGGGGGCGGGGCAGAACTGACGGGAGGAGGAGAGCAGGAGTGGGGGGTTAGGCCATAACAGCTGGTATTCTCTAATGGTTACGGGTAACAGGTGAAGCCAAGTTTACCGGGCGTCCTCGCTCTACTTCCGGTCCCAGGATCACCCAAGGGGAAAGCGCGCGAAATGAAACTAGGATTCCAAATACGTTACAATTCTCACAGCCACTTCCTCAAAGGTCTTGTGGTCCTTTTAAATGTGAAAGCTTCCGGAACAAACATGACACAAGAGTTCCGCTGACGGGCATGGACACGCAGAGATGTGAAGAGGGACTCGGACTGACGGGCCGGTGCGGAAAAGATTTGCGCGTGGCGCGGGGCACTTCAAGCGCCTCCAGTCAGCCCTGGTCATGGCTGCGAAGGGTCCAATAAGAAGAAGAAGTGCTGGAGTCGGCGCAGGGTATGGTCTGGTCCAGCTCAGATGATGGAAGGCGAGCAAGAGGGCAGATGCGCGTGGCAGATCGATCCACCCGCGGGACTCAGCACAGTGGCTCTGCACCTGATTTTCCGGAGTTCACCGCGCTCTCTGCCCGGCTGTGGGTCTCCTGAAGCTCTAGCCAAAAAACGCAGTGCAATGACATCATCTAAAAATGTTTGAAGAAGGGGGGTTGCCAGGGATCCAAGCTTTTAAATTATTTATCTTTAAGCAGGAAAAAAGTTTGCGGCTCCACTAAGCAGCAGTTGCAAATGTCTGCCTTCCAAAAGAAAAGATAACACGATCCTTCTGTGCAGAGACATCCACTTAAGCAGAGTGACAGAGTGAAGCCCGAGCTGTACCACCTTCCTTCTCGTCTTCTTCCCCTCATGTGAACAAATAAAGCAAAAAACGTTGGGAAAATACGCACTGGGAAAGAGGAGAGGAAAGGGTGGTTTCTCTGTACATTCCCCCTGCAGACCAGACGCTCCTCTTCGTCCAGAGCTGAAAACTCACTCTGAGAATGAAAACACAAGAACAAGATTTTAGCAGCGGCACACAGATCAGTCCACCCTCCCTTACAATCCCCAACCCCCTTCTCTCTCTCTCTCTCTCTCTCTCTCACTCCCAGACGCACTCACTATGCCTCTCTCCCAGACGCGCTTGATTTTATCGGATCCGTGCGCTGAGATGCCGACTGACTGCGAGCAAAAATACACTCGTGTTTGTGTGTGTGTGTGTGGTGCGTAAGTAACTGAGGGCGCGGTGTGAGTGCAGTTTTAGCACCTTCCCCAACGGGACCCGTGCGCAGTACATGTCTCTATTACCACCGGGGTAGAAACCGAGACAACAAGACCCAAGGGAATCGTTGCCTGCATCTCACCTATTCTCTGCTACGACTGTATTTTCGCACACCCTAATGGGCACAGTCCCCATTAACTGCACATTATAATGTGTCCCTGCTCAGCTCGAGCACACCTGACTCAGCTCATCAGCTCATTAACAAGCTCCTGACGATGTTCAAAAGGATGCTGGCGCATAGAAAACGCCACAAAGCAAACATGCAGTGCAGGGCTACTCCAGGCTGCGGTGTATTAAGGTAATAATATATATGTAAAAATAAAAATAAAAATAAAAGTTTCTGTGCGCACAGGAACTTTTAGTGCTTTTTGAAAGAGTGATGCGTTTAGGATCCTGCGTTTCATAACAGTGGAAGTGAAGAGAGGAGAGTTTGAAAAGGGAGTGCGAGGTTTGTAAGCACAGGGTCGGCTCCAAAAGGAACATTTCTCAGGGAATTCGGCAGCAACGCCCGCTCTGCCCCCCTTCCACCACCACCTCCATCTCCCCCTTACCGCGACAGAACCGCAGACGGTCAGCCAAGCCAACACACTCACTCTCCCTCCCTTTCCCACTCTTCTCTCTGTCTTTCTCACACTCTCACGCACATACACTCCGACACAATTGTTTAAGTGCTGCATGAGGGGTATTTCATCCCAAGAAAGTAAGGATAGTGTGTGTGTGTGTGTGTGTGTGTGTGTGGTGTTACTGGTTATTAATAGCACTCCATCAGGGACAGCAGATAATTTATGTCAGTGGATAGCGAATTACACAAAGTGTCTCCAGTGTTCTTCTTTACTCATATGTACTGCATCATCCTCTTCCTTGTGACATGGCTGCCTCTTGCCTGACCTGTTGCAGCTTATGAAGAATTTGCTGTTGGATGGAAAGCTGTTTGTCAAAGGAAGAAAATGAGGGAAATAAAGTCCAACATAAATTCATCTAACATGCAAGGAGTTTCGCCGTGGACTCCTTTCAGCATCAATCAGGTTCAGGTTCCAGCTGTCCATCCACCTTAGTTACTACTTAGTAGTCTTCACTAGGGGGCATTGCATGGGAGTGCAGCCCCACATATACAGTAGAGCCTGTTGCAAAAAAAATAATAAAAATAAATAAAAAAAACCTGCCTCAATGTGAAGATCAAAATGTAATGTAAAAAAAATGCAGAACTGGGAGACTAGAAAACTGAAGGAAAAAAAAGAGAGAGAGAGAGAATCTATGAGTAGGATTGAGAAGAACTAATAAATACATTAGCCTTCTAATTAATTATCTTCAACAAATGTTAATCCTGGTCAAGATCATTTAAACACTGAGGCGGGAATACACCTAGTTCGTCACAGTCCACCATGTGCACCCATCCTACACACAGACACACACACACAGTGATCAATCTATTTATTCTGGAGGAAACTGGAGAACCTCCACGAAAGAACATGCAAAGAAACTTCATGCAGACAGTAAGCAGAGCACTAGACGGAACTAGGAAACCACACCACATGACCCGCTGAGCCTAATACTTATGACATTTTAACTGCAGTAAACCATTCAAATTTTTGTGTTTATTCTATTTATGTACTTAGTATACATTTATACAAAAAAACTTATATTTACTATGCACACAAAAAGCTATCAAACTAATGACTTAATTTGGCAACACTTTTATAGTGTTATAGTAGAGAAGTGGTATAGTAACAACAAAAGAGCCTGTTAATGCAGACCTTAGAAATTGAATCAAAAGACAATCAATCTGCGGAATCATCCACAAGTTCACAAGTTCAAGCACATCAGCTGTATTTCTTTTGTCTTTTTAGTCAAATTACTTCATTTGACCCCATTCTGTTTCTCATTCATTTTTTTCTGCCGTTTTGCTCTGTCTCTTTAATTCCTCATGTCTTTTTTCTCTCCCTCCTTTGGCCTTTTCACGCTGCTTGTGGCCTGAGTATTGATTGCCCATGTCTTTGCTTTTGCAGCTTCGGGCTATTGATCTTTGGCTGAGACATTTACACACATACACACATACTCTCTCTCTCTCTCTCTCTCTTACTCTCTCTCTCTGTCTCTCCCCTTAAACGCACACACATAATCATGAGTGCAGCCAGTATTGTCTTTGTTTGTGATGGCTTGCATTGCATTGGGCAGTGGTGCGAGAGGTGTCAGTTGTTGAGTCCTTCTTGGCTGTGCATCTGGCTCTCTCTCACTTTTACATGCTCCCTCTCTCTTTTGCTTTCTCCCTCTCTCTCTCCCCTGCTCTGGGTCCAGCTCTGCAGGCGCTTTCTGAAGCCTGTTCAATACAGCCATTCGGTCCCGCAATTAACATCCATCACCCCACGTCAATACAGGTCCAGCCAAAGACCTAAGAGTTGCCTCTGTGGCTGCTGTAGCTGTGTGTGTGTGTGTGTGTGTGTGTGTGTGCGCGCGCGCGCGCTCAGGCCCCCTGCAGGCAGAACAAAGCAACAACCGCTTTGATGTATTTATTTAAAAAAAAATAACTTAAAAAAAAAGTACATTAGATTTGTAACATATAAAGATAAACATCAAATAAATAAATAAATAATACGTAATGCTTTGAACTGTGGAGAGGATTGGGTTGATTAGATTTTCTCTTATTGTAGTGTGTGTGTGTGTGTGTGTGTGTGTGTGTGTGTGTGTGTGTGAGTGAGTGTGTGTGAGTGTGTGTGTGTGAGCTCCTGTCTAATCAGTATGCGAGGAGAGGAGGCGGGCCAAGGAGGACTCGGTGTAACGCGATCGGCGCTCACACACACACACACACACACTCAGAGAGAGAGAGAGAGAGAGAGCGGTGTGTGTGTGTGTAAGTGTGAGTAGACGGAGCGCGCGCGGGGTTCGTGCTCAGAGCGGCGGCGGTGCGCGCGTGGAAGCGGGAGACGACGAGCTCGTGCGTGCGCGCGCGTTTAACGGCTCTACTGGAGTTTTATTGTAATCAGAATAAACATTGTTATTAGTATCGTTTTTTAGGTTCTACTCATTTTGTCTTTTTCCTCGGGGGACCAGAACACGGAGACACCAGCGGGAACTTAAAGCATGCGTTAGAAATCCGAACACATAGTGACATATACTGTACATCAGGAGAACAACATCAAAGAAATTATTATTTTTTTGTCTTTGTTTCATCTGAACTTTTTCTTCCTTTGATGTGAAAAAGTCTTTTTTTTTTTTTTTTTGGTTTTTTTTCTGCTTCACCGGGGGAACACTCTATGGTTTTCTGGCTTTGAAAATCAGAAGAGCTGAAGATCTGTCCAGACCTCAGGACTGAAGCACGATGGATATCACACACACACTCATACACACACTCCTGCTGCTCGCATGCTGCTGCGGCTCCACAACCCAAGCCCAGGCAGAAGGTGAGTCCTACTTTCATCATCATCATCATCATCATGCACACACCTTTACACTTCGAGATGATTCATCTAGAATCATCCTGCAAGCTCTGAGCATCTTCATCCACCCCGAACCCCGAACCCTGAACCCTGATCTCCACCTCAGAGGGTCACTCAGATTATTACACCATTATAACCACTGTTACAACTAACTCCTTCATGATCACAGTTGTCGCTTTAAAATCCTCTGGATCATCCGGATATTTTGAAAAACCTCTCTGAGCGATGGAAAAGCTTCTCCATCAGGTCGAATCCTCACGATAATCAACCAGTATCTGTTACTAACAATCATCCCGGATGTGTTTAACAGGTTAAATATGATGATCATTATCAGGTTGAAAGTTCACAAAGGCATGACATCCCTGTTGTCAGTTATTTATTTATTTATTATTATTATTATTATTATTTTTTTTTACAAAAATTAAACTATCTGGACCTCATTTATCCTTAAACTGCTCATAATCCTCACTCATTTCCAACAATCTGCCATTTTAACACTGATCATGATAAAGTTCTCTAACGGAGCATAGAACCTTCAGTGATGTTGCACAAAGACCTAAAGCAACGGCTGCTACGCTGTTATTATAAAAGTGAATAAAATTCATAATATTTGTGTAATATTAGGCTGACGAGGTGTGTTCAATCAAACAAACAATTTTAACAATCATAAAATTGTTCTCTAATGTCAACAAAAGTTCTCTAATGAAGCAAAGATCCATCACTTTTCTGACTTTTTATTAAAAGTAAAAGATTTAAAATAGATGTTATCCTTCCTCTTGTAAACCTTTTCTCAATGGTGAAGTCATTTTTTTAAAGGAATAATCATGTTTACGCTGATGAAAAATATCTCTAAGGAAGTAAAACACCTTTGTTAGCGTAGCTCTGAAGGAATTTCCCTTTCCTTCATTATGGAGAATAAGCACGTAGTCGATTCCTCGAGTATAGTGTCGTACATTCATTCAAATCAAGATGATAAACACTCTCCACTTCGGTAGCTTTCTATACTTTCTTACACTAACATTTTTTTTACACATTTTGTTTAAGACTAAGTTAAAAAAGAAACCAACAGAGATTCTTACTTCATTGTTACAGACATTTGATTGCCGTTCTTATCTAAAAGAGATTTTTCCCCTCTTTAAATCCCAGTCGTAAACCTTTTCTAACAGGGTGCCTTCAGCAACACACACAGTCTTGTTTACACTGATGTAGAAAGTTCGACAAGAAACCTTAAAATCCAAACTGCTCTTAAAAAAAGTTATTTCTATTACTTTTTGTATAAAACAAAAATAGAATTTAGCAAGCGTTAGTGCTAGTATAGTACATCAAATTCCCACTATCCATATACATATAAAAGAAAAAAGAATAAATGACTTGTGTACGATCAAAGTTGTTTTCTGTGTTGTAACAGATTAGTATTAATTTTTACATTTAAATTTGACATTTAAATCAATCCATTCTGACAAATCAGTCATAACAGGGTGTGTTACAAAAAAAAAGTACAAAACTTCATGTTTATATCACTAAAATGTCTCTATTTGAATTAAATGCCTTAAAAACAAACAAAAAACAAGCAAAAACATTTTGAACAATATTTAATAATTGTTGTATAAGTGTATTCAAATTTCCATCATTGGAAGAATAACCTTTGAAAAACTTTTGACTTTTATACTGAACAAGTGACTAAAAATCTCTCAGCTTAACATGTAAATTTAAAAATGGTGTTAATTAATTAATTTATTTATTTATCTTTTAGTGACCCTGTAGAAGGCTCTTGTATTGTGTTGAAATATTCAAAAAAGTGAGCTATTAGAGATTTGCTTTTAATGTTAAAGACTTGTGAGTGGCATTTTTATTTTATTCGAACCTTTTCCAACAAATAAAAATAACAATAACAAACAATAAAAAATACTCTGCTTTAATTGAAAATTTAAGACTAGCTATAATTGTTTAACAATCGCTCAATTCTTTTTTTCAAATGTCAGTTAAAGAAATATCTTATCTTAACTAGCGAAAAGTAAAAGCACGCCGACTTCAGCGGACGCTTCCTCATTCCTCCAGTTAACAGAAAGCTGAAAAACTCTTAATTTTGATGAATCTTTTAGCCTGCAGGCTAATGGAGGCAGCATCCGTCACTGTCACTTAGATTTACGCTGATAATCTAATAAAATTAGGAACATACGGTACGTAGAGAAAATCGCGGCTAATCATCATCACTGGTTGAAAGTGTGTTAAAAAAGAGATTGAAGGAACAAGTGGTTTGCTTTTTCTCCAAATCAATCAGAAGTGCTGTTAATGTATTCCTTATTGATGTGTTGATTTAAAAAAATAAATAAATAAATAAAAGACCTCCGGTGTGGACTTGCTGAACTGACCGGTACTAACTGTACGGAAGCAGCAGAACAAAACACTCAGAAAACGCGCAGGCGGAGACATCAGGGTCGAATTAACACCCACAGTGTTGCATCAGTCTTTATGTGGGATTGAGTTTAAACACATGAAGCGAGGAGTCCAACACTACAGGGTGTGTGCTTATAGACAAATAATCAGCCGCAGATGTCATGGTGTGGTGTCATGTGAACCAGCACGCTTTATTCCTTTTAAACCCATAACAAGTTTTTTTCATTACCATAACAATGACACATTCTGTTTTTATCTGTTTATTTTATGCATTTTAGCAGTGAGACTTTTATAGAAACATTTTTTTAACAGAAGAAAACATCAACACTACAACAGTACACTACTGCATATGAACTACAAGCGCTTGTGTTCTGTAAACAAATGGTTGTGCATTAACATTTATTCAGTAACGACATGAACGTTACAAGAGTGCGGAATGCGAATCTGGCTCCGCCCACTGTTCCTGATGGTTTGAGGTGGTAGCGCAGTTTCTATAAATTCAGTACATTTGCATGCAGTTATGTCGAGATGTGAGAATTTCATTAAACTAGTGTCGTTCCAGCCACCCAGAATTTTACCAATATTACCGATTTCCAACACTATAATCATATTTGTGCATATAAAAACAATCAAAACATTTAGAAAAGACATGTAAATGAAGTAAAATATGAAATAAATAGACAGGCTCGATAACATTCTTGGGATGCATGGTGCTGCGTCTTTACTAAATCTTGCTAAAGCATCAAAAAATTGTTATGACATCACCGTATTGTTTTTCCACTGTTACACATCTGTTGATTGTGAGGATGTTGTTCATTAGAATGTAGATCTGAGAAAGTAAAACCTAAAGGGGCGACACCAGCAGACCAGCACACATGACGTTGTGTTTTTCTCAGTCAGGAACCAGAATGTGATTCTGCAGTGAAAACCAGAAACTGGACGGTTGAACATGTGGGAAAATGTTTGGTCTAAAACTTTAACAGTGTGAATGAGACCAAACACACATCACTGTAATCACACTGCTGCTACATATACTGTACGTATGGTCATTTATCATGCTAGCATTTCTAACATTTCACAGTTAACTCTGATGTTTGTTAGTCTGAAGTGTTTAAAATGTACATAAATGTAGGAAATGTTATAAAAGGTAAAAATATTATTTCATTTTAATGATAGCAGTGAACCTTACTTCTCTTAACACTTTTACATAATAAGTTATACAATGAATAAACTTTTAAAACTAATTATAAACTTAAAGTTTGGGTGGATGCAAAATTTATATAATATAATTACATTTATATAATATAATAATTATATAATATAATAACAGTATAATAATAATAATAATAATTTTTTTTTAAGTTAGAATGATCTCTGCATGTACAAGTTATAAATAAATGTTTTATTAAGATGTATCAGTAACTACCCTTAATTATCATCAAATAATGATATAGTATTAAAAATAAATAATATTACTATAACCAGCTATTAAAGCAAATTAATATTTCACTCACTCACTCATAGTCTATACCGCTTTATCCTGTATTTAGGGTCGCT
>JAQMYL010000012.1:11282551-11293490 GCA_030014365.1 Clarias pachynema | reverse complement strand
CACACACACACACACACACACACACACACACACACACACACACACACACACACACACACACACACACACACAATCTAGCCCTGCTGTGTTTTAATGCTGGTATTTATGTCAGGTCTGCTGTAGGGCTTAGCAGAAGGTCACAGTGTTAACAGGACCTGAGTCTGGCTGTGGCCCACCAGCTGCAGATGTTTTGCACCGCTCCTAGGCACATGTGCGTGGCGTGTGCATGTGGTGTGTGCTATTCTGCACTGCTACAACACCATACTGTCACCACACAGTGAAAAATGATGGGCTTGTTTCCAGGCTTCCATTTTCTATTGTCATGTAACTGCTCACATATGTTTTACACAAGATTTTGCAAATGCTGTCAAATGATCTCATGCTGATTTTGCCAGACAGAGACCAGACCCCTGATTACACAGGTATAAGATGTGTTTTAGTGTAAAAAATGTATGATTCATTCATATCTTGTGTTTACCTTTTTTCTCGTCAGCATCGTGGTAGATCCAGAGCCAAACCCAGGCATACTAAGTGTGAGGAAGCAGTGTATGTAAATGTGTAATGCTCTATGAAGTATTGGTGAGCATGTGCAGTGTATACTTGCAGTGAATGTTGCTTGCATAATATGGATCAACCTAAAAGACAATAAACCATTTTCCTGAAAATGAAATAAGTGGTGATGTCATAGAAAACCATAACGAATCATAAACAAAACACATACTTCAGTTATTTATTGGTAGTGCCTTCATTAAGAAATTTTTTTTTTTCATTCCAGTAAGTCTTTATTATATCAGGAATGATCAAATTATTCCAGCCCCTGTTTCTGTGGTTTTAATGGTCTGTGAGTGTGTAGGCCTGTTGGCTAGTGCAGCGATGATTACATTTCAGGGCTCCAGTCTTATGGTTCTTATTAGCACTTGATAAAACGTCTGTTGTAGCACGGCACGTCTTTTAATAAAGTCATTATCTGCAATGGAACCCGTTTTATCAACAAGGCTCTAAATTTAAACCAACGTGTAAATTTATGAGACTTTATTAAGTGTCTTTGATGATGGGCTCTGGCGGAATTTGTTCAGCACGGCTCTTTGAAATAAGAACCTGTTAGACACTTGTAGCATGAGCATGGACAGATGTGTGATAAACAGGACAGGAACTAATTAGTGTGCAATGCTCACACCCGTATGTGTGTGTGTGTGTGTGTGTGTGTGTGTGTGTGTGTATGTGTGTGTGTGTGTGTGTGTATTACCGACATGGAGAGATGAAGGAGGTATGAGCAAGAGAAAAAGAGGAATAGAGAAAGAAGAAGAAATTAAATATTGTTTTTATTAACAACGATGTTGGTGGTGGGGTGTCAGCACTCGAGCTCTGAGATTAATCCTGGGAAAGTGAGTGAGTGTTGCTTCATGTTTGGAATCCATCACAGCTGTCTCATGGACTCAAGGGACACACAAGATGAGAAATAACTTTGCTTTTCTCATTTCGCAAACTATATTTCTTGTTAAAAGAAATAGAGAATTGTTTAAAATGATAACTTCAACAGGCACATTTGGAGTGCCACCAGTTATATTCAACGGTTTGTATTCTCTCCTATGTAAAGTGAAAACTAAGCAGTACCATTTGGCACTAGTTTTTTAATTAGCTCTCATTGAAATAAGTTCTCCACCTGGCCGATATAATTGCAAACAACATCCAACCCCTGTTTGGTGTAGAACCATCTGTTCCTAAACTTTTAAGGCAGAATAAAGGTAATAGTTTGACTAAATATGCCAAGGTCTCAGGTTTACTGTGGCTAAATTGGAAGTCATTGGTAACAGCACCTTCCTCCAGGCCTCAAAATATTCCAGTAAGGTCTCCTATTTGGTAGTATATGCAATTCAGTTTGTCAGGCCCTCAGCCAATCAATTCTTAAGAAACACCACTGTGCTTGATGTGTTGGTTTGGTATTCGTTAAACAAACTGTATGTCTTGACAAGTGGGATTGCACTCAAAATATGAGTTTCTTTTCAGGGTTTTAATCACAACCATGCCTGTGCATTCTGGGACCAATTTCTTTAACCAATCATCTGCCAAAATGATCTGCCGCAACAGGGACAGATTGGCTGGTTTATTTGTGATACGTCATAGCGTTCATATGAACTTCTTCTTAAGAAGTTCAACATATGCACGTGGTAGTAAATTAATCCTTAGCATTCCTTGGCACTCTGGCTTGATGGTTCTTGTTCTTTCAAAGTGTAATGTTTGCAGCTGGCTTCAGAACATTCAGCGAAATCACTGACAAGCCAAATGAACTTGTCTAAATGAACGAGAACATTTTTTAACTTTGCCAGCAATTACTAACAGGTATGGCACTCCAGCCAAAACTTTTGGCTTTGTTGTGAAGGTTTGGGTCACTTTGGAAGAAGCTAAAATGAGAAAGGGCCAGTTCATGTCCAGTGTCTAAAAATCTATACAAGGCTGGGAGAATGATTGTGTAATTGAGTAATTAACAGCAGGCATTGTTTTTGAACAGCTAACTGGCTCTGAATAAAAGCATATTGGCAGAAATACCAAACTGAGATCATTGTATTGCGCTGCAGCAGCAAGCTATGGAATTTGTCCTTTGCAGCACCTGGGTAACGAAAAATAAAGCAAGCGTGTTTTGCTCAGTAACGCACGCTATGGTTGGAACAAGAATGAAGGCAGAGGGTCCATCCTTCACTTAAATTTTTTCGACCTCTCCTCTTCCTACATATAAAAAGTTCCATCTAGCACCCAAAGGGTGGAACCTTTAAATATTTTATGTAGGACCCTATAACAGAGGCTTTCCCTTGGAGAAAAGATTCCAAGTAGAAACTATTTAGAAAACCTGAACCTTTTAAATACAATTTGAGCAAATAATTTATTCTATACAACTATATATCCAATTCTTTCTTGCTATCATAGAATCCACTAATTTATTCTTGTGTTAAGGGTATTTTCTTGTTGTTTCTATTTATGCTCTGCATGTTTTACATGTCTATATGAAGGCAATCGGTGGTAGATTGGCATGGGCTGGAAGGGTTAGGGCATGTGCCTCTGTAAGATGTATGGTATGACTATGTATATTTAGAATATGAGGTCAGGGCCATGCGTCCTGCATTCCATGGGCTGGATCCCTCTTGATGAGGAAACCAGATGTGGTTTTTGTTGGATTCTGAATCGTGGATGTCATTTTTTTTTTCATGCTTTCTTCTTCGTCTTCTTCTCCCCTTGTTCATCATCCTAACCCTTCATTTTTTTAATTCATGATCAAATGTGAGTTGGAATCACCCACGTCTATCCACCTGTTCTCTGTTCATCCATTTTTTGTTACATAATACTCCTCTTTTTCTGCCCATTCATTTATCTTGCAGTGATTTTTTTGGTTGTTTGTAAGCTAGCCATCCCACTGGGAAGAGGAGGAATGCTAATGTTTATAAAAGTCTTTAATGTGCTATGTAATTACTCTGGCAACACTTACTCTTATTACTCACTCCTGTAAGTCACCTTACAATCACCCCATCAGAGAAAGAGAGAGCAAGGACAAGTCTTCAGCTTTCTAAGTCAAAACCTCTGATCATATATTATTTTCAGATTTTTGTTTGTTTGTTGTTGTTGTTATCTATCCATTCTTCTTTATGGTTCTCCCAATCATACATCAACTTGCCTCTCTACCATATCACTTCTTCGCTGCTTTCCTCTCCATCTGTCTCTCTCTCTCTCTCTCTCTCTCTCTCTCTCTCTCTCTGTCTCAGCTTTGCCAACTTTGCAGGTGGTACTTAATGCTACAGTACATTTGTCTATGGAAAAACAAAAGCATTCTTTGAGCTGGTCCAGAGAGGAGAGTCTGAGGAGAGAAGCGAATGAATGGACCTGTTGCTGAAGAAAAATGAAAGAGGGAGTGTGTTTAGGGGTGAGTAGGCAGGCCCATTGAAAAACTAAACATTGTGGGTGAGCATGGATGTGTGTGGATACATGCAAGAGTGGTCAAGCCTGACGGCTGCCTTTGTAGCTCTTACCCTCTTTGTTAGACTGGACTTCTAGTGAACAGCCCAGTTCCGACACAGTTGCATGGCATTGTCTTTTCTTTCTCATCCTTTTTGCCCATTTTCCCAAACCCCTTTTCACACTTCACGATCTACGACTCCCTAACTTTACAACAGCCTTCTTTAAAACAGGACTTTTAAGGATTTATGCTGTCAATATTTTGAGCTTCTACTTGTGAAGTAGACTGTATGCTGCACTCATTAAGCTCACAGAGGTAGAAGAACCTCAATCCTTTTTTTTTTTTTCAGCCTATGGCTTTAGGAATAAGTCTTGCTGCACACTGCTCAATTTGAAGGAAAACTGAAGCTAAACCTCTACACCAGCACTTGCCCCTTGTCCGGCCTCTCATCTCTCCTTCCTCTCATTTGTAAGGCAAATATTATAACAAATTAAACAGCATAACAATGGGAGGGTGTTGAGCCTGACGTCAGCCTGCGTTTCATTAGCATGGTTCGCTAACGTGTACCATCTGGAGGGGCCATAAGTGAGCTTTACCGCTGCCCGGCATGCTGTGCCCTCGTCTGGATTGCCCATCCTGCATGGCCCCCTACTTCTCTAGATCCCCAACACTGGCCCCTTCATTATGTCATCTTTAATTTAAGCCCGTCACACATCACCTGACACCCACACTGCCAGGCCCCAATCTTTTGTCCTACAATGAGAGAAAAAGTGAAACAGGGTAAGAAAGCAAGAAAGAAAGCAAGAATGAAAAAAGAAAGAGAGGTGATTTTGACCTACAAGTACTTTTTCTTTCTGTATTTTTCCCATCTTTTTTCCTCTAGGATCATTCTGTCACGGTCTGATTCTTTTACTCTTTCACTGCACCTGACACATACTTTACCCTGGAGGAAATAGCATGGAGAAAGTTAAAAGAAAACAAGAATCTGATGACACTTCTTCCATCACACTCTCCTCTTTACTGTCACTGTGTACTTCTTTTTTTGCAGACACACCATGCAGACATTACAGCTGGTTTTGAGCGGCCACAGAAATATAGAATGTGACAGAAATGTGGAAATTGACAACCGTCTGGAACCGAACAGAATTTTAGACAGGGAGCAACAAAATGCAACGTGACAGAATACTGGAACACAGAAAATATCAGAATTCCACATAAACACAGGTCTGTACCAAGAGATATATCGAGTGATTGTAATCATGAATGATGAACTGCCATTTGAAAGTTTTGAACACCTGGATTTTTATTACAGTACCTGGAGGTTTATTACGGCTCTATTAGTGCAACAGACTAAACAAAAAAGCTAAAATGGCAAATAAATATAGACAACAATCAATCTTGCACCAAAGATTTAAATCTTTTGTATTTATGGGTTCATTTAATGGCCAGTCTGAGATCATAAAGGGATTCTAAATGAGTTCTTTATTAGAGGCAGATGCATTTAGAAGGTAAACCACCAAACCCCTTAAATAAGTGATTTTAGATTTGTACCTTGTGGTTCAAAATTACCAGATCTCTGGCACTGGCTAGATTTCCCCTATTAAGTGACAGATGGCAACCAGGCGAGTGAAAGGTAGCAAATACTGGACAGTTGTAGTCAGATGTCGACATACACTCATTGTGAATATGTCATTGCAGTATTGGGCTTGAATTATTTGTACTGATCATTTGTCTTGCGCAAAATTATTGTGCAACACCAAGAATTTGTAGTATAAAGTTAAATTTATCTGTGTTTTTCTGAATTCTGAAATTTTGGCAAAATTCTTTAAATCTCAGAATTAGTAGTGTTCAATTAAATTTGTTTGTTTCCTGATATGGACCTGATTTTTAAGCGCAGTCTACAAATTTCCAATGAAGGTAAGTCTAGCTTTCACACACACACACACACACACACACATATCAAATTGTGTGTGTTCTGCTGGAAAACTCAGTTTTGTCCAAGTTTCAGCTGTCTCGCTGATTCTTTGAGGTTATGCTAATGCATTCTGATGTAGCCTTCTTCATTGTTCCATCCACATTGTACCGTGTACAAGTTCAACTGGAAGCAAAACAGCCCCAAAACCATGCTTAACAGTCCTAATAATTCTACCAGTGTTCCAGAAGCTCTCAGGTCATAGTAGTCCTGTGCCTTGGTAATTCCCGGGTTGTTGCTGACCAGCTAAATCAACACCCCACTAGCAGTTTCCTCTTGGTTGAGAGGTAAAATTTGGGTCTTCTTGGCAAAGTGTCTACAGCGCCCAATAACTTGTACTTACATACAAGTCGTACTTAACTTGTATTTAAAACTGAGAAATTGCTTCAAGAGACATTCCTGATTCAGCTTCTTGAACTTTTCCACTCTATTGTGTGTTGGTCAATCTGCTAAGTGCAATGCAATATATTTTTGGTTATGGGATATTCCACAGTGGGGAGGTTGTATTGATTGATGTGGGGTTCTGGTAGGAAGAGCACATTTGATTACCATTTTGTGACTTGAGGGTGGAGCGGGGGGAAGGTGTGGAAGGGATGAGCAAGTGGCTGGGGAATATGCAGTTTACCGATGACTCTTCTGTCGTCCAGTAAACATCATAAAGGAATAAGTAAAACAGAAGCCAAAGAGAGAGCTGAGCCTGTCTGTGTGTGTTTGAAGAAAAATAAAGAACCCTTTTAAGTTCTTAAAAGTCTCCCCTCCAGTTCTTTTCTCACAACCCTCAAGAGAATATATTTTAAGAATATATCCTGGTAAAGAGCCTTCACTCCTTGACAATTTTAGGGAAAATTAACACCAATATCCACCAGACTCAACTTTAGGCCCTAAAACAGGAGCAGCAGTTTGAGGTTCTTTTCCAGATCCGTTGAAAGATTGACAGGTGTTTCAGAGCTTGGTCCAGCCAACAGCACTCCAACAGCAGCCACAGGATTGGCAGTATCCATAACCCACAAGACACTAAGATGGGACCATGGGATGAACTAAAAACAAGTGGCAAGGTATGAGTAACAGCTCGGGGAAAAAAATCTTTGGCTGGTTTTATGTGCTGGTCCTCACCCTCCCCGATTGTCATATGATAGGAGAAAACTAGCTAATGGTTGGGAATTGATGACTAAAATTGGGAGAAAATGGTTTAAGAAGAACTTACGTCTTTCCTTTGAGTCATAAAACACTTTGATTCATTGTTTTTCCATTCCCAAGAAGCCAACAAAAAAAATCTTCTAACTGTCTTTAGTGGCTGTAGTGCAAAGAGCCAGAAGTCTCAAAAATGTATCTAAATTATCAGTCTTTATATTAATAGAAATGTTTTTTTAAATAATAAAATGGTTCACACTGACATCTGACTTTTGCTAGTGCGCCCAATGTCTGTAGTTTCATCAGAAAAAATATCTTCCTGAAAAGACAATGCTCTAATGACAGTGATGATCTAATTCCACCAGTGGAATTACAAAAAAAAAGGTTAAATCTAATATTTGTACGATGTATATATGAAAGTGCTATAAGTGTCTAATTAGAGTGCCCAAGAGTTATCTATTTTCTATTTTGTTATGGGTTTAGATTGTTTCTGTGAAATAAAGAAAGAAAGAAAGAAAGAAATAACAAGATCCTTTTCTTAATTTAAACATATTAAATACCTGTAGATAGACAGATGGTTAAAAATGTGACGGATGTCGAAAGTTGAAAGTGGAAGGTATCCTACCAGAAAGTGCACACCATTTTAAAATGACAACGTCCCAGATTAATAATAAATTAAGAATAATACATTACCACACAAAATTAAAAAAAAACGTTAAAAAAAGGATGAGCCAAAGCTTTTGACTGGTTATGAAGAATACTCTCGAGAATAAAGGAAATGAAGTGTTCTCTATCAGCTTATGTACTTGCCAGAGTGTTGATAAGTGAGGTGCTGATAGCTGTTAATGATTATGCATGTGTGTTTTAGAACGTGTGTTAGAGATTGGCAAACATAAGACTTACAATAAGTGTGTGTAGTGGAATGTGTGTCAAATAGTGAATTCTCTCTCTCTCTCTCTCTCTCTCTCTCTCTACCCTTCCCTCTGTCTCTCCTTCATTATTATTAATATTTTTTAAGTTAATGGGGTATTGGCCCATCACCAGCCTTAGTAGAGCAGACATTGTTCTCTAGAAGGTCAAGTCAGTGGCACTAGGCCCTGTAGAAATGGATAATATTTCAACTAAACCTCTGAGAGCTGGAGAAATAGCTCATCCACAATGGAATGGTGTTGTGCTAAAAAACTTGACACTCTGGTGAGCTGATTTGCCCTGAAGGCAAATAAAATTTGGCTTTAAAGACTGTCAAAAACATGTCTGGGATCTGTTTTCAGCATACAATGTCCATTAAACACATGACTTTTTAATTTTATATTGTTGGAAATGCACTGTTTGTACTTTGCGAGCAGCTTGTCACTTTCCTAGCTAACTAAGTTAGCTATTTTAGCCATCCTAACTTTCCCGGTGCTGGAAACTTGGCAGCGGCAAGGACGTGCAACTATAGCATATTAACCACTTTGTATTGCTAGTATGCTGTATATGCAATATAGTAATTGAAATGATTGTAACCTCCTGCTTATTTTGCTATGCTATCTGGCATTAAGAAACTAATTATTTTCAATGAAAAGTGTGTTAATTCGATTGAGGATCAACTCCATGAGCCCTAAGCCATTTTTAGGGTAATTGTCCTACTTTTCTTTTTAAGGTCATGTGTCAGTAATTATAAAAGCTGTACATGCAATATTATATATATAAAAATTGTATATAAAAATTAAGGGAACACTTAGTCCTGGTTTGACTTGAACCTTACATACCAATACAAGGGCATTCAAGTCAAACCGGGACTAAGTGTTCCCTTAATTTCTTTGAGCAGTATATATATATTAACCTTTTTCCAGGACAGTCTATGCTATCCATATGTTCCATCATTGTATTCCATGTGTTCTATGATTGTATATTTACATTTATATGCATAAAAATCAATATTGTATCTAATGAAATGGCTGTCATTCTCCGAAAAATGCTTGAAGTTCTGTTTTCTTTTCATAATTTTATCGAGGAAATTGTATGAAATCTGGCCATTCCAGAACAATGATTGTAGGGTACACTGTGACTTAGTAATTTTATAAAATGTATGCATAGTACATAATTAATGCATAATTAATCATTATTACATTAGTACGTAATTAATCATTATTTTTTTTCATATGAACAATGTGCTTTATTATGAGCATCAGCCGGGAGGGTCGCAGACTGCATCTTTTCGAACTGTTCGCTCACGCACCGTTGGGGGCGTCGTAACACACTCGAGGACAGCGCTATCCGCTCCCTCCGCGTGCGCGAGCTCGCAGACGCCCCGAATTAATGGCCGTACAATTAATGTGGGAGCACTAATACCTCTCATCCCTCCCCCCTGAGAGAGCTCGGCCAATTTGAGAGGTTACAGCATCATCAAACCTGCGATCCCAGATGATAGGGCGAGTGCTTTAACCCACTGCGCCACTCGGAGGCCTAGTTTCAAACTCTTTTAACATTGGGAATGAGCAATGTTCTAGCAGTCAGCAATCAAATATCTGAAAAACTATGTAAGGAGTAAAAAGCAAATTATAGAACTAGAACAATGGCATACAATGAATGCAAAAAGATTTCCCCCCTGTTTAAATTGCATCCCCATAATAAATTACATTAGATCTTTCTCCACTTTTAATGTTATATAGCAACCAACAAAATTTAAGAGAAAAAAACATTTTAAGGGGGGAAAAACATACAATAACTTGGATGACTTTGTGTACACACCCTTGAACTAATATTCTATTTAACCTACCAATTTTATTCAAAAAATAGAGTTTCACAGAGTCCTACAGGCCAAAATTGACTGGTGATTTGTGCTTTCCTTAATTTACTTTATTTTGACTAGAGCTCCAGCTCCAGTTGAGGAAAAGTAGCTTAATACAATAGCTAGAAATGCCGCCACCACTATGCTTCATTGCGGTAATGCTGGGAGTTTTGTTTTCACAGCATATCTTTTAGAATTATACCCAAAAATTCTACTTTGCCTTATCTTTGCCTTATCACTCTCTTTCTCAAAATCAACCACTGGGTAAGAATGCTGTTCATGTTCAGTGCAATCATCCCACAACAACTGATAATTAAGCTGAGCCCACTGGGTCTGACCAACCCTCTTTACTCAACTTATTCTCTTATGCTTAGCCTGTACAGGGTCTCCCACTAAGTGGGGTATACCCTGGACATTTCTTTAATGACAAGGTGCTTGTGTCCAGCAAGCATACACTGTAAAAAAAAATTCATAATTTTAACAGTAAAATACTGTATAAATGCTACAGAATAAAACCGTATTTCACAAAACTTGGGATAATCGTAGAATTTACAGTGAAAAACTGTGATTAGTTTTACAGAGTAAGACCTTAAATTTAACAGTTAAAAACATATGAAATATGGTTTATTGCAGTAAAATGTATGATATCCTGTATTTATAAAAAGGAAACTCTTAGAGAAGTTATTTGTTACTAATATCGTGAAGCATCAGTTTATATTTTACTAAACCTTTCTTTGTTGATAGAGTTTAAATATTAGAAAAATATCTGCTCTGTAAAAAATAAAGCGTAAAGTTTACGGTAAAAAAAATGGCAGCTGTGGTTGCCAGAAATTTACCATAAAAATACGGTAGCAACATTATTGGTTGTACGGGATTGCACTAATTATACTGTATATATTACGGATTTTAATTGTAATTTTTTCTACGGTTTATAGCCGTCTAATTTACATTAACCAAGGACTTCAAATTCGTGAATGGTATACTGCCCTTTGATCACTGTGGCAAGGACAGCCGCTAGCATGCGCCACTTTGCCCGGCGCCACCGCTCACCAGCCTGTGCCCGCATGCCAGCAGGGCACTGCCCACCAGAACTGCACGTGCACACCTTTCCTTCCCTTTT
>JAQMYL010000012.1:11265339-11282451 GCA_030014365.1 Clarias pachynema | reverse complement strand
GTATTTGTTACAATGTAAACCCTGGAATTTGACGGGAATAAACTGTTTTTATAACAACATAAACATGTTAATTAGAAAGTTATAAACCGTAAAAAAAACAATAAAAATCTGTAAAAGATACAGTATAATGAGTGCAATCCCGTACAACCAAAAACATTTCTACCATATTTTTTACGGTAAACTTCTGGCAACCACAGCTGCCATTTTTTACCGTAAAATTTACGGTTTTTTTTTTTTCCACAGTGCAATAACGGTGCTACTGTATTTTATACGGTAGAATTCTGGCAACCAGTTTTTTACCGTAAAATGTACAATTTATTTTTTACAGTGTATCTCATTGCCAAGAGATTGTTGTCAGATGGAGGGAGTGACTTGTACTTGAAAGATATTTCTGCAGGTCATTGGATATTGACATTGTTCTCTCAGTGGCTTCCTTAAAAAGTTGTTTTCTTGCCCTCTCATCAATTTTTATAGGATGTCCTGTTCTTAGTAATGTCTCCATGGTGACCCATTGTCTCCACTTGTTGATCTTGGCCTTCGGTTTGTTCCATGGTACATGGGTGTTTTAGAAATTCTTTTGTACCCATCTCCTGATTAATTTAAATAATGTGATTCTGAGCATGCTTTGAAAGCTTACTGCGGTGCAGGATATGGCTTCAGCAGTGAGAAGGAACCAAGATGTCAAGCAAATCCTATAGAAATCACTGGTCTGATTTCTATCAAATATTTATTAACATTATGTTGGTTGCTATATAACATGTTTCATCTTGGTTAATTTTATTGTACATGAAAAGGTTTAGAATTCATACTAGCACTGTATGTAAGAAATGTATTTGCATATGTTAATTTAATAAATCCTGCATTTAGAGATCTATTAGGATCTTGAAGCAGCCAGTCTTCATATAGTAAGTAAAACATCACTTGCATTGTACATACAGCATACACACACAGTCTGTGCAAAAGTTTTATGCACAATACTATCCTTGGTACAAATTTTATATATATCATGTCTGCATTATTATGTGCAAAATAATTCACTATTTCCAAACATAACTTAACAATTAATAAATAAATTAATAAATAACAGAAAAATGTTTGCATGCCTTTAAAGAAAGTAATATATTACGTGACAGACCAGGTTTCAGTTGGAAAAAAGACCTAATGTAGGCTCCTGGGATTTGCATGAAAATAGAAAGGAGCAAGTGTGACAAAGTTACCAACAGAACTCATATTCTCCAGTGCACTCAGTAAAGCCTAACAGCTGTTTTACTTACAGTACTCGCAAATGTCTTGAGCAGAAAAAAAAATGCCTTGAGCACAGATGGTTTTAAAAAAAATTCTACATAAAAGAAACTTCTAAAAAGAGCACTAATATAGAATGAAACAGTGAAATATTGGTTGAACCCATCGACTTGAAAATAATCAGTAGTCTTAGATACAGATTTGTGCAATTTTAAAATAAATAAAATAAGTAAAACTGCTGGATGTTTTACTGAGCGTGTTGGAGATTATTCAGGTAACTTTATCACACTTGCTCCTTTCTAATTTCATGCAAAACCCACTAGCCTAAATTTTTTCCATCTGCAAACTGGTATGTCATGTAATATGTTACTTTCTTTTCAGGCATGCAAATATTCTTCTGCAATGTTTGTGACACTGGGCCTTCAGCAAACACCTTTTACCATCTGCCAGCCCCTTGTTCAACAAAGGAAAAGAGAATGTGACGTGCATTCAGCACCCTGGCCAGCTCCGCCGTGCACAAGGGAGGGGCGGGGTGCCCTAACTCACCGCGCCTGGTAGAAAATTATTATCTTCCATCCTGGTGTCTTCAGCGCCATATAAAAGGGGCATCCAATGTCAGAGTGGTAAGTGAGATGTTCTATGTGCCTATGATCATAAATTATCTCTCTCTCTCCCATCTCTCCCCGAGATGGGGCAAACCACTGAGGAAGGGCTCTTGCCAGCAATTGACTGCCTCCTTGGCTTGCTCATCGACAGCCCAGCTTATTGACCAACCTCAACTGCCTTCACTATCTAGAATCCTTTCTACAGATGTTTGAAGGGACGGTGGAACAGGAAGGATGGCTGAAGACCGAAATGGGAGTGAAGCAATATACCACACCCCGGGCTCACTGGGGAGAAGAATAAAGAAGCCAAAGACTACGATCCACCAGTGGAACTCAATTGGCTAGCCTGCACAGGACCACTTGTCGATTGTTGCAACCGGACCAGCTTACCTCTCACAAAGTCACAGAAAGTGTAGTCATCAAGTGGGTTTTGGGCTTCCTCCTGAGAGAAGAAAAGAAGGCTGTTGACATGAAAGCTCCTACCTTCCTCCGGCAAATAGAGTGGACAGGCTGTGGACATGAAAGCTCCTACTTCCCTCTGGAAAACAAAGTGAACCTCCTCTCATCAAGCCCATGTCCACCAAACTAAGGCCATATTACTGACATTATTGACATAAGAAGTACAGTGACTTTGGCCTGCCCCTCGGTCATCTCGGTGAGCCATTGCACCTCTTCCCATCATGGAGATAGACAAGAAGTTCCTTCTGCCCACATCCCCATTGAGGACTGGTAGGGAAAACACTTGGATCACAGAAGGAATGATGCCTAACCTGCCTGTCCCTCTTTTGCTAGAGCAAGACTGACCAGGACTGTGTGCAGAGGACACAAAGAAGAAAAAGAAAAAAATGGGAGAAGAGGAGAACAAAGAGAATAGGAGAACCACATGATCTCCTGGTGGTGCTCTAAGGGACGGTCAATGTCATGCGCTTATGGACATCATGCTTTGTCACCACTAATTATATGCCACAACCTGCATCTATCTGTATAACATGGGTTAAGAGCAAAACTTACAAAAATTATTAACTATTTCATCTAATACAGAAATGGGCAGGACAAAATAAGAATAAGCCTTAAGAACGCACAATACAGTGACACAGTAAGAAAAATAGCATATACAGTGATGTAATAGTATGTAATAGCATAGACAGTGATTCAATAGAGGAATAGTATACTGTACAGTAAAGGAACAGAACGTAGAGAAATGCTAATAAGAACAGGTTTAAAGAACAGTGTGTACCAAACTAGTGTGTACTACAGTAGGTATGTACCTAGTAAGCCACAGACACAGACAAAAGTAAGGTTTAAAAATACTCAGTTTAATATAAGGAAATTATTGGATACAGAGTAGAAGGCCCCAAAAACTAAAAAGATCATAACAAATTGACGATAGATCAGCGCTAATCTCAGACCCTGCGGGCGAAGGGACATGCGGTTAAGGAGTGGGTGCGCGACATTGTTTGATGGGTCCAGGATTGGTATCACCATTCTTGACATGAGTAGACCCATTCTCCTGAGAATACTGAGAATACTGTGTAGAGGACTGTTGACACCCAACCTTCACGGCGCCCTAAGAGGCTCGATCCTCGACATAATGATTGATATCACTGTCCATACTGTCTGAATCATCCAGAGGGATATCGAAGTTGTTTGAGCTAGTGCAATTGGCTACAACAGAGTAAAATAAAACACATAAGCACGACAAAAACAAAATAAAAACAATAACATTGAAAACAATACATAAAGGGGTGTTTACCCATGGTCTGTCTTCTAAAACTGCAAAGTTGACCCGGAAATACAGGAGTCAGGTAACGGGGTGTATGACGTAAGGACAACAAATGCTGTCTTGTTAATTTTTTATTAGATGGAGCAAAAGAACTTTAAAGATAATAGAATGGAATTTGGATGAATATAGAGTTATAATGGGATGAAATGTACTGTAGGAGTCAGATGTCAAGGTGTATTACTTTACTATTTTTTTTATAAATCAAATAAAAGAGGTTTAAAGATAACGATAAGTAAATTGTAAGAAAATTAGGACTATAATGGGAGTCAAAGTATGACGTAAAATCTAAAGAAAATCAGATTATAATGGGAGTCAATGTTGGCAGGAAATAGAAAATAAAAAAACTGTAGGAGGGGCAAGTGTGCCCTTCCCCTATTGTAAAACTGTACAGTATATAAGGAATGTGCATACGCTTGTCAATTCAGTCTGCTCTTGAAGATGCTTGAGTTTGCCACTTAAACATTTGAGCACAGCTCTGTTGGATTTTATTGCTGCAATAAATTCTGCTTACTTCATCCAGATCTACGAAGTTTTGGTTTGTTCTTTGATTCTATTATTTATTGAAATACATTGATATTGCTTGTTTAAAGTTTAACTATGCAGTATTAACATATATGTGGAGGACCTAAAAAAAAACAGACATCCAAAAGGTTCTAGAAGAATTCTGGAAGGCTGAGTTCACATCAAATCCAAAAAGTGCTACCTGGCTGACTGAGGCACAGTACCTAAGTTATTGAATTGGCTGTGGGGTGTTAAAACCTGAGACAAAAAAAGTAGAAGCAGCACTTACGAAGAAACAGGTATGTGCTTTTGGGGGGTTAATGAGTTATTACCACTGCCTAAGTTTATGCCTAACTTCTGCTCTGTAGCAGCACTCCTCACTCTTGACTAGGAAGAGATAGCCCAAAAACATAGGTACATTTCCACTTTAGAGATGGAAAGCTCTTTTCAACAACCAAAGTCCACCTCATCTGACTTCTACAAAAATAAAGCCCAACATAATTTTTTTTTAAATCATGTGAGCAATACTAAGTACCACTTTACTGCTTCCACAGGATGAGAATAAGTTGCAGCCACATGCTGCAAATCATCAGCCCTTGATTAATTGATCATCATCAGACTTCTATAAAAGCTGAAGTTTTGGCAGTTTGCTGGTCTGGAGCATTCAGGTGCGTTTTAATGCCATAGGGAAGGACATAGGCAATGGTCTTAGCAATTGTTGCTGCACATCAATCTGGAAAGGGTATAAAACCATTTCCAAACAATTTTTTAAAAAAATTCTACCGTGAGAAAGATTTTTAAGACCAATCTTTTCAGGAATGGGTATCCCAGCACATTCACCCCAAAGTCAGACCGTGCAATGCTCAGAGAAATACAAAAAAAAAACCCAAGAGCTACATCTCAGACCCTACAGGCCTCACTGAGCCTATTAAATGTTAACATCCAAGACAGCACAATTAGAAAAAGACTGAACAAATATGGTTTGTTTGGAAGGGTTGCCAGGAGAAAGCCTCTTCTGTCTAAAAATAGCGTGGAGACCCAATGTAAAATGTTTCCTGAACAAACCAAAAGACTTCTAGAACAGTGTCCTATGAACAGATGAGACCAAAGTGCAGTTATTTGGCTTTAATGCCCAGCTGCATGCTTGGAAAAAAAACAAATAGCATTTCAACAGAAACACCTCAATATATGCACATTGCAAATACTGACTCTTTTTATAAACTTAATGTAATTGTCCGAAAAAGCCTTTAACACTTATGAAATGCATGTAGTTATACCACAGTATACTATAGTAACATCTGACAAAAACTCTAAAAACACTGAAGCAGCAGACTTTGTAAAAATTAATATTTGTGTCATTCTCAAAACTTTTGGCCATGGCTGTAGTTGGAGATTTGCTTAGGATTAATGGTGTCCTCGATGCTGAGAAATAAAGGGCAGATATTTATCCATCATGCGATACTATTAGGGAGACATCTGATTGGATAAAATTTTATTCTGCAGTAGCACAATGACCTCAAACATACAGCCAATATCCTTAAGACCTATCTTGAGAAGACCTATCATGTTGAGAAGAACAAGGGGTCGTGAAAGTGATGGTTTGGCCTCCCAAAGAGATCTGATCTCCATATCATTGAGTTTTTTTGGGATTACATGAAGAGACACTAGGATCCGAGACAGCCTACATCCACAAAAGATCTGTGGTTAGATTTCCAAGATGCCCACCTGGCGAGTTCCTTCAGGAACCATGTGCAAGTTTACCTAAAATAATTTTGGCAATTCTGGTTTTGCAGCCAATGGTAGTCACACCAAATATGCAGACAAGGTATCATTTTATTTATCTCAATGCCATTCAGACATGCTAGAAGTTTGAGAAATTGATTGTTAATAGGCATATGATAAGAATCAATCTCATGAAAAATATGGATGAATTTGAGCAAGCATGATGTGGTTGGATTGTATTTGTGCTGTGCGAATTGTTTTGAATTTGAGGTGTTGGGAAAATGTTTGACATTTGTTTGACAAGAGTTCTGAAAGGGTGCTGATCTGGAATGAATTTATATTCTCATATTTGGAAATATGAGAATATCATCCTGTCCACTATTGAGCTAAGCACAGCTAGCCAATCAGAAACAATATATCAGTGCAACCACAGTAACAAGAGTCCACACTTAACAGGAGCTTTTGTCTTTCCTTTTAAAAGTCCCTCAACCACCATAAGCAGTTCAATAGCGAAGTGTGATATGTTAATGCATGTATTTTTGTCATCATATGCAGCAATCAGTAGCTGTGTGTGTTTAGTGCTTTACCAGTGTTCCTTGGCGTGCTCCGAAGTTGCCTGTTTTTTAAAGGCGTTTGTCATTTATGACCATAATTTTCCTGCTCGGATGACTGAAATAGTGTGAAAATCCATTCACACCCAATGCACGCACACACATACACACACACACACACACACACACACACATTTCACCAGCAGCGGTGTTAGTTTTGAGCGTACTCCATGGTATTTGAATATGGTTTGGCTGTAGTGTTGCTGTGTGGCTGCTAGTTGATGGTTTAAGCACATCACTGTTTATGAAAATAACTCCTGTCCGATGAAAACTCTTGCTTTTTTTCTTTTTTTTTTGCTACTGCACCAGCAGCTCCAACTGAAACATGTCTAGAGTAGCAGTGATGACGAATTTTGTTAATACATTGTTGCAGTGTGACAGTTTTATGAGGCATATTTGTAGCTAAACATAAACACAAATTTATTGGAAAGTTCACAAATAACCATTAGGCTCACTGGAATATTCATACACATGTGCACAGACATACACACACACACTGTAGCAATTCATGCAAATATTTAAACTCTACTTTACAGCTGCATGCAAAAATCTTTATACAAGAACAGATCATACAACATATGCAAGAGATCTGTCTGTTTTGATCCCGCTCTGTCACACACACACACGTACACTCTCTCTCTCTCTCTCTCTCGCTCTCTCTCTCTCACACACACACCCACACCCACACACATATATACACACACACACACACACACACACACCAGAGGTTTCTGAGCTGCAGCTGAAGGCCCAGCTGCAGCAGTGATGTCATCGCTTGCTGCCACTTTGCTGATTGGGACTCTTTATTGGAAGCAGAACACTTTGATTCTGCTTCAAGTGCTGGTAACGGACTTATGCTTGCACACACATATACACACACACACACACACACACACACATATACACACACATTACTCTGACAGTTTGTATCATGACATCAGCACCCTCTTTACTGAGACTAAGTGACCGCGTGAGCTGCATGTTATCAGCTATTTAACTATTTATTATAGTCGGGAATCTATAGATCACCATCTTCCCGAAAAGTAAGAAACTGTGTGTGTGTGTGTGTGTGTGTGTGTGTGTGTGTGTGTGTGTGTGTTTCTCCCCCACGGGGCTGTGTATTTGCTTTCTTGGCTTTGTCGTGTGTCTTTCCAGGCTTTGAAGACAGTTCAGTCTGCTAATAAAAGACAGGTCTCTGCCACAACAAAGGGCCCTGTGCCCAGACTCAATAAACAATTTATTTCACCCCCCCCCTCCTCCTCCTCCTCCTCCTCCTCTTCATTCTCTTTCTTTCTCTCTCTTTCCCTTTTTCCTTCTACTGCCCCCCTTTCCACCTCACCCCCCTGCCTGTCCTGTGTTTTTTCATTCTTGGCTTGAGAAGAAATATGTACACTTGCTATGTTTTTTCCATGTGATCACAGAATGCTCTGGAATAGATTAGCGGTGGGAGGGAGCAAGGGATGAAAAAGAGCAGGAGAGAAGAAGAAGAAGAAGAAGAGGAAGAAGAAGGTTGAGGTGAAGAGAAATCATGGGCAGGTAACTGAGGTAAACAGAGGAATAAGGTGATAGAGGTGAAAGAGAGATCATATATGTTGAACACTTATACACACACGCACACGCACACATGGACAGACGTATGGACATTTAGACCATCATTAGGCAAACACACCGTACTGTACTGACCAAGCAGAAATCCTTCAGCTGACCAGGCATTTACAGAACCAACTCCAGGAGAGAAAGAGTTTTCCTCTTGTCGCTCAAGCAGGTGAAAACATGCCAACCTGTTCCTGTCTCGAGTTCTCTCTTTCTCCATCTCTCTTAATCTGCCGCTTAGCACTGGCACGAGTGTGTTACCACAACCATGCAGCTCAAAGTAAATAAATGGCAGTTTTTTGGGGGGGATTTTTCTCCTGGAGAAAAATAACAGAAGCATATGTTTGTCTGCGCGCGTGTGTGTGTGTGTGTGTGTGTGTGTGTGTGTTTGAGAGACTGTAAACCACAGTCTTATTGAAGCTATTAGGCGGCAGGCATAGGAGCACAGCAGAGAAGGACCAGATGGGCAACCACACACACACACACACACACACACACACACACACACATAAAAAAAAATATTAAAAAAACACTTTCCTCGCTCATCCTCAAACAAAAACTCTAAAACAAGTCGACTTACAGAAAACTGCATGCATGCATGCATGATCACACATGATTACCCGCACACACGTACACACGATCGCGCATACACGAGCACCCATATGTACACACACACAGACACAAACAGATGTACTCGCTCAGTCACATGCACTGCTATCCCCACTATGATGCCATGCTCTTCTCTGTCAACCATCCCTCCATCACTTCATCTAGTTCTTCTTTCCACTTGTGAATATGTGTGAGCGAGTGTGAGGTGTGGTTGAAATGCATCACTCACACAGACTTACATAAATAGTTGGATTGTAAGAAGGATATTAAGTGTCTCATTCGTACCCTCGATATGCATCTTATAGTGCTTTTCCATACGGCTAGAGTGAACCATCTCAGCTCCCAGCGTCATTTTAACTGCCAACGCCAGAATCGTTATATAAAACATTCGTTACAGAACAGCGCACAGAACATGAGGTAGAAATATTTAAGGGCATTAACTTGTCAAATGCGGCCGTGCCACGAGCATCACTCAACTCAGACTAACCGTCATATATGGGAAATAACAACGCAAATAGAATCACGCAGCACAGCGGACTTCAGTACTGCAAGTACAACAGAAAACCTGAAACATTCTGTTTGGTTGTATTGCTAACATGCAAGACTTCATAAGATCAGAAGTTGTGTACAAGATATGGGGGTGTATCAAAAAATTTCGCGCTTTGTTTACAAGCTCTGTTTTTCCTCCATACGTCCTCCCTCTGACACCATAAAACATGCCAGCAGAATTCGCTATTGGCGGTCTGGCCCCTGGCGATGAATTCTCAATGCACAATGCCGCAAATGTTAAAGACTACGAGCGTGCACTTGGTCAAGCTGCGGACCTGCCTATGACTCTGAGATGAAGCACCAGTTTTCACAGTGGAAGAGCCTTTTTCAGTGATGGAGATTACGGACTCTTCCACTGTGAAAACTGGTGCTTCATCTCAGAGTCATACCCATACATCCAAGTTTTGTCACCAGGAATGATCCTTGACATGAAGGATCCACGGCATGCTGATGGAGTTCTTGGTAGACTTCGATGTGATGTTCCTTCGGCTTCTGGGTTAGCAGCCTGGGGACGAACTTGGCAGCAAGACGGCGCATGTTCAAATCGCACCTGAGGATTGCCCGGACTGTTCCGTATGACACACCGACAGTGGCAACAATGTTGTGGATTGTTCTCTGATGATCATCATGAACAAGTCGCCAAATGGTTTTGACAATTTTGGCGGTTGAGCTCGTTGAAGTTCTTACTTACCTAATTTCTCATCGTTTTCAAGGATGTGTGCCACTCAAAACACCTCGAACGACTCATTGCAGCATCACCGTAAACTTGACGAATCATGTCAAATGAATCTGTGGATGATTTGCCCAGTTTCATGCAGATTTCATATTCACTCTTTATTCTAACTTTCTGTCCATTATGAAATCGCGGACGTGCTAAGCTTCTTTGCTTGAATAGGGTTCTAACTAATAGATAAGCTTTACATATTAACTAGATTTTTTCCACAGGGACTATTCTATTGAAATGGCCGCAGCTCAGGTTTCGCATCGTTCAGAATCAAATTGTCAAGTAGAAATGTATATTTATATCAGCTCAAGAAACCATACACAACCTGATTATAACACAAAAATTAGGTCCCGTTTTAGTTCTAAGTATGTTGTACTCTTATGATGAGATGTATTTCATTAACAAGGTGATAATTCAAGTTGAGCATATTTACAACATGTTTACAGCATTTTTACGATGTTCTTCAGGCACTTGGAAACTGCCTGTCTCAAAACACTTTACTGCATTTGCATTTTTTTGCAAATCCTTACTAGGAGTCCAAAAACCACCCCAAAAAATACTCCCTTAATAACAACTCAATCCGAATCAATCCGAAGAGCAATGCAGGAACACTATAAAGACATTTCCTTTGTGTTCTGTAATGCTGCCACAGCATTGCCCGGACTCGGGATGTGGCTTGACGCCGTGTTTTGGGGAGCAGTAAAACAAGCAGCTAATGACACCCCATGCCACCACAGCAAAGCGGCACGCGTCACACACGCTAACCCAGGAAATGCTTTGGTTGGCCACAGGGTAATCGTGACTGTCCCGGGCAATTTGAGCAGAGTGAACACCACAACTTGTTTTTTTTTTTCTCATGAGCTGCTCACCACAGCGCCCCAAAGCTCCACGCCAAGCCCAGACGAGCCGCAAAGAGCTGCACTTGTCTCACTCTGGCTGTGGGTCAGATGCCGGGGGGGTGGCGGGGGAATAACCTGCAATTATCAGGACTGTCCAAAGCTAAATGTTCCATATCCCTACTGTATATAAACACACTCTTTCTTTCTGTGTCTGTCTGCCTGTCTGCCTCTCTTTTTCTGTCTTCTTAGCTGAGGCGGGTGGAAAACTAGAAATTGGAAGCAGGGAGAATTTCAGCAAAGTCAGGTCTTCTCTCAATCTCTCCCTTTCTGCCATCTCACTTTTTTCTCATAGGCATGGAAAACATCTGGGGATTGGTGTTGCAGGAGTTCAGTCCTAATACGCCCACATACGCACATATTTATTTGGTGCCCTAAGAAAATTATTAACTGAAACATGTTGTGTGTGTGTTCATTCTTCATATGTCTCTAGATATTTTGATTGCTTTGTGTGTGTGTGATGTGAAGGGGTTATCATCAGGTTCCGTTCTTGGAGTAGATGCTCTCAGAGGCATGACAAAATCAGCAAGCGTGCACTCAGGCTCTGGCTAAATAAAAATGCATATATTAAATGTTTTGTTACTATATTTCCCGTAATACTATGAACTGAAAATGCAGCCTACAGAGATCACAAGCATTTCTGAAATACCTTCAAGGAACAACATGTCTTTTTTCAGCAAATGTCACTCCAAAACAGTTTCCATAAAGTGCTATGGTCTAATCCCTCTTAAAACAACCTGAAAGTGAAACACACTGACTCAGTGCACTGTCACTTCCACTCAAAGGTTACATTCTGCAAACACAAATGCACATGTACACACCCACATGAAAGCATGAGGAGTAATTCTTATGCAGGCATTGAAAATACAAAATACTATGAGGGGCGTTCAAGTCAAACAAGGACTTTTGATTGTGCAGAATAACAGAACGAGAGTAAAAATGTTCTTTATTTCTCTATATAATCCCCTGCTTTGCTAGTGAAATTATCCCAGCTTTTCACCAATGCTCGGATACCATCAAGGTAAAAAGTTTTCTTGGATCCGTGATCGGACAACTTGCTTCATCGCTGAATTGCTGCCCTTCCAAGAACTCCTACAATCGCCCAAACATGTGGAAGTGGCTTGGAACAGGGTCAGGAATGAACAGGGATGTGGCAATAACTCCCAGTGGAGTTCCTGTAACGTGCAAGTGGTGTTTGTGAATGATTGTGTACACAGTTAACACAGACAGATGCGTCTCTTTCGCAAGCTGCAACAAATTATACATTGATTTTAATGGATCAGGCACTCCACTTGCTGAATGACCACGGTAACGACTGCACTGGGCGCTGAGCCACCTCTGCCAGGATCTTTGCACCATTCAAATGTTTTACTGTGGCTAAGAGGCTCATCACTATACTGTGCTTAAAGTCTTCTGTAAATGTTAATTGTTTTTTTTGCTTTCATTCACAAGACATTTCATCCCAAATTCCAGTTTGGAATGAAAATCACCCCCTGTATTTTCTACCTTTCAAAAAAGCATTTTATCCTGGTCAGGGTTGCAGTGGATCCCAGGGACACTGGGTGCCCACAACAGAATACCATGCATATACCATATACAGTATATACATATTCACATGAAGTGACATGGTCCTCTGAACTTAGGACTAACCCAGGACCTTGCTATTCTTTTTTCAACAGACAAATCATAAACATTTAAAATCATATAAACTTATTTTTTTAAGTATATTATAAGCATTTTAATTACAAGTTTTTAAAATCAGACTAAATCCACTACAATATTTATCACTGCTGTGATTGTTGACTAAGCCATAATCTCATAAACTCATGAGCTCTGTGATAAATGAGGTAAATGAGGTTTATGATCCCCTCCCTCATCAGACACCAGGTGAAATCAACTGCTGATAAGTTTGTTGATGTCTACAGTATAACAGGAGTTTAGAAAGAAACTGGGATCTTGTAATCAGATTCTATAGACCTAATCAGCAAATCCCCCAAATTCATCACAGATATGCTGATGCTTGGTACTGTATGTGATTAGCCCAAGGACGTTACATTAAAAACATTAGCATAGTCTGGCATAAACTGAGATGAACTGTTTATAATTATGTTTTTTTGTTCACCGGCTCAACACAAATTTTACTGGAATATAGCCAAAACAAGCAGTAAGATGTTTTAAATCATTTTGGTGAAATACATTTTTTCCCCACATTTTTAACCACAGGAACATCCATCACCCATATACTGTATGTATTTTGTAATAAACATATGTGATGTGTGGTTTTATGAATGCCGAGCCATTATGACTGACACAGCATATAGTGCCCTTAACAGCAGCTTGGCCTGAACTTGGCAGTAGTTCACATTGTGGATGCAACTGGCAGGACGTGTTTCATGACTTTTCCTGGTCATCTGACCCAAATATGCTTGCTGTCAGGGAACAGTTTTCAAATGCCAGGACACGGCAGGGAGGAAATGGAGACATAGCAATATGGTGCATTCAACAAATAACTCAGTGTGGTTTTTGGAGGATACCAAGTGTGAGTTATTATCCCCTCAGAATGTTAACATTACCAACAGAAATGGCATTTATGATCTTGTGTCCTCTAAAATTTTAAATAATGAGTTTTCTTTCTGAATTTTGTTGGAATTTGTTGCAAAGTCACCCCCCCCCCCCCCCCGCCACACATACATTTTGATTTTATTTTTACCCAACTCTGTACATACTCAGTATTGGGTCAAAATGTATTACTGAAGGATTACTGAATCTGATACTAATTATAAACTATAATTTAAATGTGCTTATTTACATACATTAATGACAGTAATTACTTTTACATGCACTGGATGTGTATTATTATGTAGTGATTATTGCAGGAAAATAGCATTCCTTTTACTGTAAGTTTCATGCTTCAGATTTCATTAAATGTGAAAATAAAATACAATAACAATTCTGACATTGCATGCCAGCAAAGTTCAGCCAAAAGTATCAGGGCATGGCTTGTTTTCCTGTACTTGTTGTAACATTTTATTTTACAATCTGAATTTTATGATGTATACTTTTTTTAACTTCAGTGTAAGACTCACATCAAAAGAATGAAAACCACATTCAACTGATGTTAGCCCAGGCGTAGTGATGGATGTTATGCAGCTCATGGGCAGACTCTCTGAATTCCAAACTATTAGACTATGATTCTTTGACATAAATAATGTCAAAGAAAATCTAAATATACTGTGTATTCTGTTGAAGGACTAATTACTTCTTTTGGGTGGCCTATGATTAAAACAAATTTCGCTATTTGACAGAACTAAACTGATGTTCCATTGATTTGCTCACCTCTCTGGGCTATTGTTTGACAGCACACTTACAGTACCACTGCATTTATATCCATAGAGTTATTACTGGACTTAGTAATCAAACATTGGACCTACAATGATACAAGCCCCCTGGGACAGGAATCATACTGTTCCATGCTCATTCTATGAGCATTTCAATCGAGGAGGAGCAGTGGATAGGATATTTAGTTATAGGTTTGAAAGATTTGACTTTTAACACCCACGTGGGCTAGTTTAAAAATACATTACAGATCTTTTTTTTTTTTTTTTTTTTTAATAGAAAATATCTGGAGTTACAAAAATCTCTGCAAATAAAGTCAAACTATGATAAAAATTTGTGTGTGATGGAGAGCTCTATTTTTATTGCAAGATCCAGTACATTGAAACACTTAGGAAAGGGAAAAATGGGATTAAAAAGTGAAAGTCCATATATCAAAAACGTGTGACCTCGATTCCAATTCAAAAATATATATATATATAAATTTCTTCTTTTCACATGACCAATTCTTTTGGCTCTTTTTATGTTTATTCATTATTTGTGAGATGTAGTTGTGTTTTTTCCTTTGTGGTGTGTGACATTTCTAAACGTGTTGTTGACTCTCATCTGCTTAATACAAGGTTTCGCTAAAAAAAAAAAAAAATCATTCGATACTAACAAATATGCCAGCCTTACTATTTAATTTTATAAGATAAATTGTTATTAATGTTGTCCTGACAACCAGAATCTATGGTCACAAGCCAGTACTGGTGGCTAATATTCCATGCCTCAAATTTGCTTCTTACCCTCAGCCACAGCGCTGCCACTGGTTGGTATTTTTCTGGGTCATTTCTTCAAAACAGCGTGGATCATAAAAAGTGTGATTTCTTTTCCTCAAAGTATTGGCTTAACACAATACATATGGCCAAATATGACTGTTTGTTGTTTTATAATACATACCATAAGCCTGCAGTGATAAAAACAAAGCATTTTACTGGTCAATGCAGTTGACCATTTTCTTAGCATTAGCTAACTAGCCTTGGAATTATTTAGCATTATCTACCTAGTAGAGGAGAAGTTGTTTGTTTGTTTGTTTGTTTAGAATTCATTTATAACATTAACTAGCTATCATTAGCTATGTTTTGTGGGTTTTACTTTCATGTAAGCTACCTATTTTAGCACTCGAAATGGTTTGAAAGCTAGCTAGCAAAATGGCTTTGTAACTATCATTATCTAGATTCATTTGTGTTTGAAATGTGGGAGGCTGTAGTTCATTCATTTGCTGTCAATTCCACAATGAAAACCAAGTTTTCTTCTTGCTGTTTTTTTCCTGTCACAAGCGAGTTGTCTATTTTCATACAACAGTTCCCAGTTGGGAAGGGTGAGGGGAAGCACGTGATTCCTCTGAAATACATAAAGGCAGGCACTCTTTTTTTGAGATGCTGTTCATGCTACATCATAGCGCAGCTGAACACACTCAAAGGAAAGATCTAACTGTACCCTTACTCATGCACATGAGGTTACAGATGCCAATGATTGGCTAGCGTCTCTCTGATTGCTCAGAAGATGATCTTTTGGAATACTATTCACATCATCCAACTTTTCTCATTATCCAACGATAAAGCAAACAATTTTCTGTTCTGAGCCATTTTCCTTAATTCTATGGTTTTATTCCACCACAGAGTAGATGAGCATTACTAACAGATGAGTCAAGGTGATGTACTCTTACAGTTCAGAAATTATTAGGTTGTTATGTGGGCAGTCAGAGGCAACACCCCATCCAATTCCAAGGAATATATTTTCCATATTATTATTATTATTATTATTATTATTATTATTATATTTGACAGACCTAAGCTGATGTTCCATTGATATGCGCAATTCTTTAGGCTATTGTTTGACAGCACGATTAGTACAGCATTTACCTCTATAGAGTTATTACTACCTAGACCTAGACCTAGTCTTCAAAAATTGGATCTACAATAAACGCCAATACAAGCCCTCTGGGGCAGGATTCATACTCTCCCATGCTCACTCTATGAACATTTTTAGTGAAAAGGGGGTGGAGCAGTGGACAGGATATTTAATGGTTGGTTTGAATTTTTATTTTAGTAGAAAATGCCTGGAGTTAAATTACTAAATCATCCGCAAATAAAGTCAAACTATGAGTGAAATTTGGGAGTGATGTAAAGTTTCATTTCTATTGCAAGACCCAATACACACATACGCGCACACACACACAACTGGAGTCTATTAGCATTCTCTCTTCCTCACACTCACTTTGCTGTCCTTCTGTTTCTTTTGCACTTGCTCCCCCTTTTACTCGTGGAGTTGGGAGCATTTGACAGCCTGTAGATTTCCCTCTAACCTTCTATCACCCCCTCTCAACTTTCTTTCTCAACTGTCTCCCTCTCTGCTTCTCCTTCTACAATTTCTTTCCTCCATCTCTTCTCTATACAACAAGTCTAATGGGGTTGTGATTAGCAGACACATTCATATTTTCCTTTCAATGTGTTTTGCCAGTGAAACGCCTGTAAGCCCCACGACACTGAGGACAGTTGTGCCAGGGGAGTGTGAGTGTGCCTGTAAGTGTGGGTGATTGGTGTAAAAGCATCACGGCATGAGCCACTTGTTTACAGTGTTATTCAGTACGTTTTGTCTGCCACAGCTGTGTTTTGCCATGTTTCCATGCATTGTGTCCACACAGGGAAGGTGTGGTGTGTGTGCTGGTAGTCGTGGGAACTTTAACTTTGCATTTGGAGGCCCAATTGCAGTGCTTGGTGCAATGAAACCTGACCCCCCCTCCACTCAAACACACACTCATGTTCCCCTTACCCACCCAGCACTCTGAATTAAGACACATGTGGAAACAATTCAGCCGATGCCCTGAGCAGGCAAGCCCTCACACACTCTGAGGTACACACACACACACTCACATACACACACACACACACACACACACACA
>JAQMYL010000012.1:11238303-11265258 GCA_030014365.1 Clarias pachynema | reverse complement strand
TGCTAACACACTCGTTGCATATACACGGCTAACCTGCCCACACACACAGTGCATGGGAGCCACACACAGACACATAGGTAAACATTCATAGCACATGCAGATGTATTCAAGTCTTCACTTGATGTGATTACATAAACAGAAAAGGGGGGAAAAAATCATTTTTGACACATCATGAGCTCTGTGCATTAACCACTACTTTGACTTCAGCATACAGAGAAAAGATGTGTTAACAGCAATGGCTTGGCAAATTATATCATTTCTGTAAAAGGTTGTGAGTATGTGTGTATGTGTGAATGTTCAGAGGTTTGAGTCATTTCCCTTGGGACTCTGGTAAGTGAGCACCTCAGGGTCCTGCAAGGTTGTGTTTTAGGTCCGTTGTTTTTGTTTTTGCACCTGGTTACACGGAATTCAAAGTGAATTAACAATCTGGTGATGTTGCTCATACCTAATTTATGGATAAGCTAACATCTTTTGTAATGCTTCAGAGCAGCTGGCCAGAAAACATCTGGAGCCTCAAGGAGAGAGAGTTCTCACCTATCACACTGAATTAGGCTATGACTGAAGTTAGTGCAGAATTCGCAGGCCCTGCTAAGCACAGACTATCCGAGAGAGAGAGAGAGAGAGAGAGAGAGAGAGAGAGAGAGAGAGAGAGAGAGAGAATGTGCAAGTGAGTGTACATAAGCAAGAAGAAAGGGCAGGGTTGTTTTTGATATAGCCAAAGTGCAGAAACAAGCCAAATTCTGTAATTTAATATTTCACTGCTTCAACATCTGGAGCTGCATATAAAAATGGAAAAAGGAGAGAAGGACTGAGAGAATTAAGGGGGGGTGGAGATGAAAATACATTCTCTCTCCTATATAATGGCTATTATAATACTTTTCTTTCTTTCTTGCAAAAAGTAAAAGTATCTTAAGTTGTCTTGTCTCGTTTTTTTTTCTTTCTTCACTTTAAGCGGGTAAGTAATGTAGGTGTAACACACATATACATACAAATATGTTCACGCACATGCCATGTGTGTAATCGTATCTTGGCATGAGATTGTAGGTGATCTGAGTGTGATTATTGCTTGGCTCTGCCAGTGGTGATGATGACATTCAGTACTCTTTGTTTGAAAGTGTATGTGTTTTCCATCGTGTACAAATTTAAATCTGGCTTTTATAACTACAATTATTACCGTTCTACCATGCTAACTAATAAAACCATTACAACCATTATTCATTGCTGAGTTTAAGGTTCCTGTTCACATAGACCGGAATAGTGTGTATTTACCACTTGTGTAATTACACTGACGTGTGCTCTGTGTCACGCTAAACAATTATGAATAACACAACCATTGTACACTCAAATGCCACTATCTGCAAACGCTGGTCTGTTTGTGTATGTTAGTGATTGCACATGTCTTTCACTCAGTATCTTTTCATTTATGAATTATCGTTTCTCGTTGTTTATGTGTCGATTCCCATGATTGGATTTGCCACCAATTGAGCACAGCTGTGTTTGAACAAGTAGATACAAAGTCAAGGAAGACGGCAAAATGCAACCACACATACTGTCTATCTCTATGTGTGTGTGTGTGTGTGTGTGTGTGTGTGCGCGTGTGTGCCCAGATTGTGCTAATCTCTATCTTCACTCTCATTAATGTTTGCTTACGTCATGATTCTCTATTATCATCTGTACAGCTGGAAACTAGTCAGAGCTTTTGTTGGTAATTATAGGGGTTTTTAGAATAAAAGGAATTATGAGTAAGACAGAGAATGACTGAAGGAAAAAACTTTAGTGGGTTCGTGACGTATTAGTCATTTTTACTGTAATTGTTTTTTGACCCTTCTTTCCCTTCACCCTCCTCTCTCTTTCGCTCTTCTTCTTCTTCTGTATGTGTGTGCACACCATCAAACACAAAAGCAGTGAAAGGGAAATATGCACAGAGACTGTCCTTCTGTGGAAGCGCTCCAAAACTTTTGGTCTTTGACTGTCAGTTTGAGTCCAGAGCGTGGAGTGACTGCTTATTGATGCGTGTTTGCATTGGAAATCTGTGCAGGCCGCAGTTCTGAGAAAGCCTGATTCTAGAGTAAGACTCCAACCAAAGGGAGAAAGCTGGCCACTGGGTGCAATGATTTGGTGTTGTATGTGATGGCTCTTGGAAGATTTAGGCTACCACTACTTTTGCAGAGACAATTGTCTTGAAATGCATGCAGATAAAAACAGACAATTATTCCCACATATATTTAACGTTTACATTCACTAGCCATGGAATTTCGTCCCGTCATGCTCAAGAGGAAGAAAAATCTACACTATTAATTAGCTGTTTGTCTTGAGTGCTGCTAAATTGATTTGAGTAAGATTTTGTGTCTTTTTTTGTTCTTTTGTACCACTGTTTTGAAGCCTTTGGTAGCTCCATTTGAAAAGCCTGTTCAGCATGGCAATGTTGCACTGTCGTTGCACCTCAGTATTCTGTATAAAGGGGAAAGAGGTGCATCAGGGGTTACTGTTGATGTTCCTTTAATCTAAATGTCAATACAAAGTTACTAGTGACGGCGCTGATCACTGGAAATTTTCTGACCCGCATTGGGATGGTGGGAACTGGGTCTAGGCAGGGCAGTTAGGATTAGCTTTGTATGGGTTAGATTGGTCTGAATTAGGGAGGTAACATTTGGCTAGTAGAGGGTAGTCCAGTATAAGTTAAGTTGGTATGGACTGTCTTTATATGGATTGGTTTACAACAGCCAAGTTTTGAAAACTGGTTTGGCATTGGCTGGAGGGTAATAAATGGTAGGTTGGTATGGGATGGTTTTGGTAAGGATTACACAGATAAATGGTAGGTTGATGAGGATTGAAGTGATAAGTGATAAGTGGTGGGTTGGAAAGGAATGGTGTTGGTAAGGAATACACTGATATGTGGTGATAGGTAGAAGATTTTTATAAGTTAGTTTTGGTAAAATGGGATAGGTTGGAAAGTGTTGGTTTTGGTAACAATAATGCTGAAAGTGGTAACACTAGATAGTTTGGTAGGGGTTGGTTTTAGTAACGATAATGCTATTAGTAATAATAATTGGTAGATTGCAAGGAATGCAATTTTGGTAAGAAGAACACTATGAATCAGTAATAAGTAGTAAGTGGAAGGATTTTGTTAAGGATTATACTAATCAGCTGTAATGTTAGTAGGGTTAGTTTTGGTAAGGACAATGCTGATAAATGATAAGTGATACAGCTGATAAGTAGAATAAGTAGTAAGGGTAAGTTATAATAGCTAATATGATAATGTTGGTAAGTGATAGATTGTTAGGAATTAGGTTTGAGAACGATAACATTGATAAGTGGTAATAGGTGGTATATTGGTAAGAACTGAACTGATAAATAGTAGGTAAAGGTAAGTTTTAGTAAAGATAATGATCAGTGGTAATAAGTGGTAGGGGGTTGGTTTTTGTCATAATTACACTGATAAGTTATAATAAGTAGTAGGTTGGTAAGGGTTAAGTTTTGGAAGGATAATGCTAATAAGTGGTAAAACTTGTGGCTTGGGAAGGATTCACATGGTAAAAGGTAATAAGTGGTAGGTTGGTAATAAGTGGTGTGGTAGGATTACACTGATTGTAGTATGCTTGTAAGGGATGGTTTTCATAAGGATTGAGCTGAAAATGGTAATAAGTGGGAAGCTGGTAATGGATGGTTTTGGTAAGGACTCCACTGATCATTTTTAAGGTGGTAAAGGTTGGTTTTGGATAACATTGACAAATGGAAATAAGTGATATGTTGTAAGGAATTGTTTTGGTAAGAAGAGTGCTAACAAATGGTTATAAATGATAGGCTTAAACCTGATAAGTGGAAATAAGTGGTAGGTTGCAAGGGATGGCTTTGGCAAGGATTACTCTGATAAGTGGTTATAAATTATAGGGTGATAAGGGTTGAGCTGTTACATGCTGGGTTTATGATTGGGTTGGGCCGGGATGAACAGGGTAGGGATTTACTAAGGAAGATAGGAAATTTTACAGCAAACAAAAACCAAGACACACATACTCGTGTAGAGTGTGCATGCCCTTGCTCGAAGTGTTCAGATTTATGCATGTGATATCAAGAATGCTTACACATAGGGACAATAAAGAGTGAGTGAGTGTATGTGAGTAACGGAGAGAGAGAGAGAGAGAGAGAGAAAGAAAGAAAGAAAGACTGACTGACCCACATCCTCCCCTGACTCTTAGAAATGCCCAGTAGGGTTTGTTTGTGTAGTATCCAATGGCAACAAAAGGCGGAGTAAAAGAGAGGGTCGTATATGCTGAACTATGTTTTTGAACTATAAGATATTATGTAATGCTATTTGGATGGTATGCATGCATCGATATGAGCATGCATGTGCCTGTACTATTGTACTGAAAACCTAAATGATAGTGACATGCACACACAAATTACTTGGACTCCAAATGTGAATGTGAACTCTGCACCTTTTCTCTTTTCTTCTCTTTGCCCACTTCTCTCTCTCTCTCTCTCTCGCTCTCTCTGATGGTTTTACCAGAGTTGTGACTCACAAGGCACTGGGCCATAACATCAGGTAGTGAATGAGCAAAAGAGGGAGGGAGGTAAGGAGGGAGGGAGAGAGACAGGGGTGGGGGAGAACGAAGTAGGGTCAACAAAAAAGGAAAAGTAGAATAAGTAAGAACAAGGTGCAATTATAGGAAAAGAGCTGACAGCAAATGTGGAGATTAACTTCAAAAGAGAGACAAGTAATGTAATGCCTTCGTTCCTTCATAGGAATTCAGTAATAATCTCTTGTGGGTTAGTATGTAAAAGACAGAAAGACAGGGGTATTAGTATGTAGAAGGTATTAAAAAAAAGGGAGGAGTGTAATACTTTCTCTGTTGTATTTTCCCTCCTGTTCTGGTGGTAGTGGTTACTTAATGTGTTTATGAGAAAATGTGATCATGTGTTTTATAAGGGTATGAGTGCATACTAGTTTGCAAATGAATGGTAGGTACAGTCAATGCCTGCAGGACCAGTAAAATATCCCATTCACACATGCATACACACATACAGAGAGAGAGAGAGAGAGAGAGAGAGAGAGACCATCAGTCACAATGTCCCCTCCGGTCAGGGATCTGCAGTTTCCTCTTTCTTGTTGACATGCAGAAAAAAAGTTCTTTCTTGAAACACTGAATGCAAAGTGAATATACATAGTGGATGGCATGCTTCTCTCTTATTCAGTGTTCTGTATACACACACACACACACACACACACATTTACACCTTGAGAGCAATTTACAGTGGTGCATGGTTATGGCAGGTGGGAGGAAACTGGAGAACCCAGAGGAAACCCACACTGACACAGGGATACCATGCAAAATGCCTGACATACACACATTCACACTCAGTATTTTTTACAGTCTGACTAATTGTATTAAAGTGACTATAACCGGACGTTTAAAATAAATGTAACTATTTAATCTGACTGAAGTCGTACTAAATCATACTTCAGTTAGACTAGCACACCCAGATAACGCAATTAGGAGACAAGCAGCTCCTTCACATAACAATATGGCAGTATAACACTATAAACATCGGATTGTGTGCATCGCAATTGTATCAAAGGTAGAGCATAGAGCACGTATAAATTGTGCGGAGTTGTAAAGTTGTTCACTGCTTGACATGCTACCATTTATTTCTCAATCTTTTTGGTCATACCGGGAATACAATACTAACAAGCTTAAAGCTTAATGTAGCGGACTCAGACATACTTCTGCCAGTATACAAGCACAGCAGGGGAATCCATGCTGTGCTTTTATCTTGGGACGAGGACAACAGTCCAATCAAATGTGCTAGTCGAGCTATAACCACAGCTTGACTTGACTATGCGTGTAAACCTACTGACTCTTACACTGGCTTTTTATCTTTCCAACATTAGTAATTCAGAAATCCTAGGCAACTTGATAAGGGTCACTTAAAAACAAAAGCATTTACTTGTTTTTGGGAATGTCAAAAAATTTATGTTCTCTTGGAATAGTGGTATCAAAGAATGTTCTGCTAAAATCTAGAGTTTTCATTGTTTTTGGCTGAGCCACAGCGATATCTGACAAGTTTTCCCAGGCGCTCACAAACAGAAAAATGAAATCTTCTAAATAAATTTGAACGGAATCCATTACAGAATTTGTCAACAGATTAAAATGTGCATGTTGATTTATTTTAGGTTTTACATTCTGTTTAAGAACTCCTCTACTAATACAAGAAATACACTTTAACATGCACGTAACCAACCACAGAGCCTGGCTATAATCTGACCTTTGAACTCTTTTCCTCATATGACCCCCCCAAACAAATGCAACTTTGTCTTTCTGCACCACACCTTTATTCTTTATCCCTTTATCCCCCTGTCTCTCTGTTTCTGTGCAGTTTAAAGCCCGAGGCCTGCTCTGAGTAATTTATCAACACTACTCATGAGGGATTTCTAACTCAGTGGTAGGTCATGTACCTTGTCTCTTTCTGCACTCCTCCCCTTCAATTCAATCCTATTTAGAGAAGTTATGGCATGAATACATCACAATATTTGTAGGAAATTATGGTATATAATATGTAGATTTGATGAGGTTTTTTTTTTCCACCACATGTTTTCTAGCAGATGACATCACCGCTCTGCTGACTCTGATTGATCAAAAGGTGTTGATTAATTGTCTATAACAAGCAGCTCTGATGGAATTCAAAGCATTCATTTTTATATATTACTATTAATATAGAAGCAAGTTATATGGTGGACACTACACACAGAAATTTTGTTATGGTGAAGTTTACTGTGAGGAGGCATTCTATAAATAAAAAAAAATGCCAAAGTACAATATTACATACAACATACAACTTTTGTCTTCACAGATTGCCTTCAATAAAAAAAAATAGTGGAGCTGTTCCCAAATTGCTGTTGAATAATCTGTGCAAAACATCTCAGAATGCAATGTTATAGTAATCAAGTTTCTCGTAACTCTACTACGCCATACTTCCTTCTTTGATACAGATTTATTTATTTATCTATTTTTCTCTGAGCCAATCATGGTTTATTCCAAACCAGAATCCTTGCTAATGCAGTTATCTTAGATCAATTGCCCAATGTTAGTGACAAGCGAGATTTGAGATTTGACTGCTGTTAAGGCACAGTGGCTTAGTGGTTAGCACTGTCGCCTTGAACCTCCAGGGTCTGGGTTCGAATCCTGCCTTGGGGTCTGTGTGCTTGGAGTTTGCATGTTCTCCCTGTGCTTGGTGGGTTTCCTCCAACAGTCCTCAAAGACATGCAGATTAGTAAATGTGTGTATGTGTGCAGCCTGCAATGGATTGGCATCCCATCCAAAGTGTACTCTGCCTCATGTCCTAAGTCTCCTGGGATAGGCTCCACAGCCCTGTATACTGAATAAAGCAGTATAGAGTATGAGTGAGTGAATGAGCTACTGTGGCAAACTAGCTTTAATATATATATATATATATATAGAGAGAGAGAGAGATACAGATGAGATCAAATGAGTTTCTCAGAGACGCCCTGCCCACCTGTTACCTACTGGTGGAGTATTCTTTTTTTGGCAAGTGTGTATGTGTGTGTGTGTGTGTGTGCGTATGTCTGCTGTTTCGACATGCCTGCACCATACTTGCTGGAATCATCTAATCTCATCCTGGAATACGTGTTCATGTCTGAATGTGCTTAACGCTCTCTATCTCTGCCTTTTTGCTCTCTGGCTTACGCTCCTCACAGTGTTCTGTAGATCACATTACAACTCTTTAGAGCCATGCCAATGTTCTCCTTTTTCTCTTCTTCTGTCTGTCCTCTTTTTTCCACTGTGACTATCATTACTCTCACTTGTACGCATACACTCGACCGACATGCTCGTCGTTTTCTCACGAGCACACGTGTGCACACATGGCATCTCAGGTTCCTGCCATTTTCCATTTTTGAGTGTTCAGGAATAATAATATTAGTATGTGTGTGAGACTGGGAGAGAGAGAGGGAGAGAGATGCATATGGGCTGCCAGTCTCCTATAAATATCAGGCCGTTTTCCCAGGGAATCCGAGACCCTGCCTCTCTCCAGTTTACACAGCTGAGCAGCATGTGCAAAAAAAAAAAAAAAAAAAACTCTCTTTTCGTCTTCTCCAGTTTTTTACTTTCCTGTCCTCATTTCAAGTCTTTTCACTTCGTCTTAGTCCGCTTTTTTGCTTATCTTCTAAGTCACTGCTCAGCCTTGTTCATCCTGGCCAGGAAGGTCCTCATCGTTGTTTTTATTGTTCTTCAGTTGTTTTCTTTGGTAATAAATCTTGTTCTCTCTCACCCCTCCTGTACTATCTTAATAACTTGTTTATTTCTGCCAAAATTTTAATTCAGTAGGGTCTGACGGACATGAATATTTTACTCATAGCTATCTGCACATCTTTATTTTCCCTTATCTCTCCCTCCCTCTTTCACCACACATCTGCTACAGTAATCAGAGATATATTCCCCCACAGGGGGTGTTCGGCGCACGCGCCATGCACACACTCGCAAAGTGTGTACTCATTGGTGAACTCATAGGTTATCCCCTGATATACATGTCAAGACCATATGCTTGTCAAAGTTCACGCTCATGACCTCATTCTAAGAGACCTGTGGGAGGGAATCACATAAAAGTCTCAAACCTGTGTTTCAGGGAACCTAAATTACAGAAAGGTCGTAATATGAATCAATGAAACAGGGCATGTAATTCATTTTCAAGGTGTCCATTAATGTGGGGTCACAATCTTTCATCCATATGAAGCTGAAAGCTAACCAATTCTAATAAGTGTGAATTATGGCTAGATCTTTTTTTCCCTCTCAAACCTTCAGGATATTTTCAGTTTGAATGCCTTGGATGTCACTCTAAATCATTGGTGTCTGCTGCCCTCTGTTGGAGGTTACCAGTTAGTGAGCATGACTGTCTATGGTGTCTGCTGGCCTCTTTTGCAAATTCAAAGGTTATGATAAACTTTTCATATAATCTACATTGGCTGCAAGATAGTACAGATAATACCTGTCCAGTCCACCAGTATAGACAAGGTCTACAACAGAACAGCGGAAAGGTTCAGCGTTCCCTGACCAGAGAGAACACCTCTTACTATGAGAGAAAAATACATCTGCCAAATGCCAAGTGCTTGACAAGGCATCGATTGCGTCGTCTTCTTTGAGTGCCTGATGGAACCCATTTGTTCCAGAAGCAACCCACGTTCCATTTAAAACACAGTCCAGGGATGGACAGGATCGATAAGGAAGGAAGGGAATTGGCACACTTGCCCTCAGTGGAACCCCTCATGGCATCCAAGCTCCAATTCACCCAGAGATCCATTATGAGTTTGGCAGGTCCCGTCCTAATGTCCATGGCCAATTGTTTCCAGTCCTCCATGACTGAGAAATGCTGTAAAGCAGCAGGCAGCCTGCAAAGCTCCAGTTATGCCTGGCTAGGAAGCCGACATCTCAGCTCCCAGACTAACTGGCAAAAGATTGCTCATTTCATAGCCTGTGTACAAGTTTGCTGGATTCTGACACAGCAGTTACAGTCCCAATCCACCACCCAGGGCCAAAGTGTCTCTAGGAATGGCCATGTCCAGCAATTCGGATTGCAAACGAATCATCACAACATACCTTTTGATTGCAAGATTTTACAGCCTAGACAATTAGAAGCTGACATTAACTTTGACTCTGGCCTCAAATATGGTAATTTGATTAGCTATATTTGACATTTGTCTTTGAGATAAGCTTGTCCAGCTAGTCACACAATGGCCTAATTGATCATTTTTAAGTGCTGGGTCTCTCATATATGAGGTAATGCATCGTAACCCCCCGCAGAGATGCAATAAAATAATGGAATGCTGCTTTTGAGTTATGAGACAAGGTGTGCCTCTTATCATCATCACATTTTTTAGTCACTGACAGCAAGATCAATATAAATGAGCAATGGTACCACACCAGAAGCAGTATCGCATATCATCCACATATAGTACAGCACTCATCACACTGTCCAAACTCGAACACAAATGTCGTCATGGTCTTGTACTTTATTCACAATAAAGGTATTTTCTTAAAAAATAATAATAATTTTAATATACAACACAATTTTTGACAAGACAGTTTGGCTTACCACTAGAATTCGCTATCGTACAGCAAGCAGGCAGAGAAAAGAGAAACAGAGATTTGAGAAACAAACACACTAGCCATTGAGTTGAACATACAGTACAGCTCTACAATGCCTAGCATAACCATACAATGACAATGAGTGCACTTAAATAAAATTTTTTTTAAAAAAAATCAGAAACTAAAAAAAAGAAAAGAAAAAAAAAGAAATAGAACCAGGAGGAGGGATTCCACACTGTCTCACATGCACAATGCCCGCCTCTGCCTTGAGACGAGAACGAGACGAGGTGGAGAAATCAAAACTCAGTCCTACCTCTGTAGAGCAGTCATTTCTCCGACATTGGAGTGTGCTTTCCTGGTCCTGGAGAAAAGCCCAGGGCCAGCCAGACAGAAAAGAAGATACAAATACATCACTAGTCTGTCCATGTAGTCCATTCATGCCATTCTCATTGGCAGGTTTGCTAAGAGTCTCTTTCTCCACCACCACTACCAGTCTGTCCATTCAACAGTTTCAGAAGAGAAGTGGGAGAGTTATGTTGTCTACTGACAGTGTTTTGTGTATACATGGGCAAAGGGGGGGAGTGGGGGGGGTTAGTGCAGGTATCAATAGTTTATATTATATTCTTGGAACGTCTTAGCAATATTCTGGCAATAGTTATCATTTCAAGCTTCTAAACGCCATTTGCAGTGTGAATCTAGAAGTAATGCTGAGCAAAACTGTTACAATTTACGCTGTGTGTTACTGTATTACAGAGACAGTGTTTCCATGTTGGCTCATAGTTGGTGTTTGAATATGTTCCCGTCGCAAAAACTTGTAGAGTGTTACTGGAGAAGCTTCCCATCAGACCGGAGAGATGAAAACAAGGAGGCTGTTCCTTTCACTCCTTTTTGGGACAGACAAAGCCGAAGCCAATCAGATCTCAGCTTTCCCAGGACACACTGGCACACATCAAAGGCACCTAGGTCAAAGAGCAGGAGTCAAAACACTTGTTGGAGATAAGTGCAGGTGTTGATTGGTCTGCTCAGTGGATGTCTGGTGGTGTGTACATATTATTTGTTATCTTTGCTGAGCAAAAAATAGTATTTATAAAAGTTTTTTTGGGTGTATGTGAGTGGAAATAGTGAAATGAATGTGCGTATTGCACGTACCCGCTATCTGGAGATGTACGTGTAGGTGCGTGAGGGCGATCTGGCTCCATGAGGGAGTCCCTCTGGCTGTCCGTTGGGGGACACATTCAGGAAGTCCCATATAAGGATGGTGTCGTCATGGGAGCTGCTGATGATCTGGAATTCATCAAACTGTAGACGGAACACACGGCCAGAATGCTCCTGCAAAAGGTAACCATGACAGCGCTAAATTAAAACACACACATACATATACATACACACACACACACACACACACACACACACACACACACACACACACACACATATATATATATATATATATTACACATACACACCAAATGAAAATCACATCAAAAAACACATGCCAGGTGCAAGATGGTGAAAATTATGATGGCAAGATGCTGAGTTATTCAGCTTATTAAAACAAACATTAGATGACCAACTGTGGTCCAATCAGAAGGCGGCTCTCTACATAAGCTGCATTTCGCTGGCTTCTGAGAAAAAGCTGTCCTTTGTTAAAGGCACCTGGCATTTAAGCTCTGTGCATTGGCGCATTCAAATGTTTGTGGGAAAATGAACACTTGATTTGTTTGCTTTTTGAGCACTTAAGGTTCAGAGAAGACTGTTGCGAAGCAACTGGGGGAAAAATGTACACAAAGCATAAGCAAAGTAATGATTGAGACTAATGACTTGGGTAGTGAGCATGTAGTGGTTCTCTTTCTTTCATATAGGCGCAGGAATAAGATGAAACCAGTAGGAATATATTGACACTTCTGCCTTTGATGTGTTGGCAAATTAGAGAGAAAAATAAAAAAAAACTTTATGAAGGGAATTAAATTTTGGGGGTCAGTCAACTGCGGGTCATTTTAATACAGCTCAAACATAACTTTATTGGTCTAGACTAGGGCTATACAAATTTACATTTCTAAATTTCGAAAGGTCTAAATTTCTTCGCTTACAAACAACCAATAAACATGACGAAATGCAACTATAGTTACCATTAAGACTTACCAATTAATCATTCACTCACTCTAAATTGGTTATGTACTGTTCCATGCTCAGATATTCTGTTACAACGGTTTACTGTCCCACTGTACATAAATTGAATGGAGCTAGCGCATCATTTATTCAATATGTGTACTCACCACTAGTGTGCGCAGACAGAGTGTGCTGGCTGGTGCACGGGGGTCCAGGGCAGCCTGCAGATCCCACACTTTTATCTTCCTGTGAGAGAGAGAGAGAGAGAGATGGAGTGAGGGAAATGCTTTGGAAAGTTTTCACTGAAATGACTATTTGCATGAAGCATCCATGTAAAAAGTGAAGAATGAAAGACATTAGTACTTCAGTAATGCAACTCCATCACACTAGATGGAGCTTACTGGAGTCAAGAGCTTATTTGTGCGTATACAAGAAACTACAAGGTGCTGTGGATTTAGATAAAAAGATTTCACCTGAAAACATTAGCTTTAACATAAGGCCGCTTGCTTGTATGTGTGGGGGTGTATTACCCGTCGTATGCTCCACTGACGATCCTTTTGTTGTCGAACCGAATGCACCGGACGAGTTCCTCGTGGCCTTCCAGGACTCGCAGACATGCGCCACACTCAATATCCCACAATCTGCATTACACGCACACATGCACAGATATCTCAAGCTATCCATCCTCAATATATGTCTTTCTATATTTTCTCCATCACAAACATTCAATTCAACCAGTAAATTCCTAACATCATTGATATACAGAATAATAAGATCTCAGTTACAAATAGACGGCTGAACGCATGCGCACACATACCGTATGGTGTTGTCCGAGGAGCCACTGACCACTAGTCTGTCCCTGTACTGGAGGCAGGCAATACCTCGCTTGTGTCCATTTAGTGTTCGGACAAATTCACAGGTACTGGTGCTCCACACCTAAACACACACGTGCAACATCAGAACAGAGATCACAAGAAAGACCAGAGAGTAAACAAATAACACCACTAGGTCAATATAAATCAATATAAATACCATCAATGAGTATACTGTCTCTGCATATTATTATTTTTGTTATAAATAATCACTTATTGTGTCTTTTCCAAATTTAACAATCATGATGCATCTAGTTAAAATCTAGTATAAAGTTAAAATCTTCAAAATATTTCCCCCCCCAAAATTCCAGTTAAACTGCTCAACAAGTACAATACACCAATTTATCATGTCAAGAATTTTGGTTAAAAAATTTTTAATTTTTTTTTTTAGTAAATATTGTGTTTACTTTTATAGTCCTGTCTCCAGAGGCTGAGACAATGTATTTGTCATCAAAGTCGACGACATTGACAGCGGCACGGTGGCCCACGAGCACGCGGCGCAGGCTGATGTCAGTGGCGGAGGCCATGTCCCACACTGCGATGGATCGATCTTTAGAGCACGTCACCATCAAGCCGTTACAGAAACGCAGATGAAGGACCGCCTCGTTGTGATGGATCAAAGTGTTCAGAACCTCCCCGGAATTCACGTCCCAAACCCTACAGTAGGTCAGAATGAGAGAAAGGAAATCAGACGTAGGCTTTAACTCTCTTAAAAATTGTGCAGAAAGCTTTACTAATACAGGGTGGGTGAAAAGTAACTTGGCATTAAAAGTTTGTAACAAAATCTATATTTCTAATACAAATTTATTGAAACAAATTGTACATGTACTACACAGAAAGATGAAAATAAATCAACTAAATTAATTAAATTTAAATCGAAATCAATTAAAATTTCAACGTAGGCAGCGGTGGCGGCAACCAGTTTCCTCAAACAGCCGGGGATAGAACGCACATTCTTCTGAAGGAAGTCGTTTGGGATATTGATGAGAACCTCCTGAATCCGTGCCTCCAAGTCCACCAACGTGTCCTGCACTGGACGTTGGCTGGGACGACATGGACCTTGTGAAGAGCCCCCAAGTCCAGATCTCACTTCATGTGATGTTTTTTTCCCTGTAGATCTACGCAAAGGAGGACTTGGAGGCAAATTTGTATTAGAAATATGGTCTTTATTACCGATTTTTAATGCCTGGTTATTTTTCACCCACCATGTACACTGGTATTTGATTAAATGAACAAAATTTAAAGAACAAGCATATAACAAATGGTTTATACAAGGGGTGTTTCAAGTCAAACTGGGGCTAGTGATTAAAAAATGTTTGTGAATGAAGGCGTAAAATAAACCGACTTCGAGCACGGTAAGGTAATGAGACCATTTCAACGGTGCAAATGTTTAAAAAAGGCTGGACATCCGTGAATGATCACACCTGTGATCCCGGCCGAGGTGGCACACTGCAGTCGTTCCTGTGGACATTCACAGCGAGTAGAACGCCTGATCCTTGAATATCAACAAATAACTTGCATGAACTGTGTACACAATCATTCACAAATACCCCTTGCACAGCACAGGAACTCAGATAGGAGTTATTGCCACATCCACCGTTTAGTCCTGACCTCGCTCCAAGCCATTTCCACACGTCTGGACCATTAAAGGCATTTCAGATATGAAGCAGGGAATCCGTTTGGGTAAGTACATTTGGGTAAGCAGGGGATAATATAGAGAAATAAAGGTAGTTTTTCCTCTCATAACCGTGTTCTCTTATTCTGCACAATCATAAGTGCTAGCCGGACTTGAACATCCCTCATAGATGAAAAGCTTGGCTAGGTGAAAAGGTGAAATGAAAGTTTAAAGTTCCCTAATAATAACTGGATGCATATATTAATAAATTAAACTTGAAGGGAGTTAATACATGACATTTTTGCCATCCATTTCACCTTAATCTACTTTTCTCTTCTACTTCTACGTTGTCTTGGCTATTATGCAATACCTTTTTTCACAGGTTTTACAGTTTACATTTATTTACAGATTTTATACAGATGTTCATTCAATCTTTTTTGCACTAACCGACTAATTCAATTTATTATCATTCCAATCATTGTACTTTATTTATATTACGTTATTTGGTAATTGCACTAACTACTCTGTGCGCCTTAAATCGCCCCAAGGGATAAATAAAGTTTTTTTTCACTGAATTGAATTTAATGTCTATTTGAATATTTGTATACCTGACAGTAGAGTCTGAGGATCCGGTCACTATTACTCTGTCATCATACTGCAGACACAAAACTGAACCGGTGTGACCGGTCAGAATCTTCAGACACTCCAGAGTGTGCTTATCCCAGATCTGGTAGCGAAAGAGAGACTGTATTAGTAAACATTGTAAAAATTTATGATGTTAGACTGATGATTACCGTGATCGTGACGCTGCAAACACGGCACCACACTCGCATTCACCTTAATGGAGTTGTCTCGGAGGCCGCTGATGATCTTGTCATCGTCGTACTGTAGGCAGTAAACCCCTTTGCTGTTCTCTGATCTGCACTGGATCCTCTGCAGATTGTGTCTGCCACAGCGCCAGTTTGCCTCAATCGTCTAAACAAACACCAAAGACAAAGAGAAAGAGAAAGGATAAGCACCCAGAGATACATGACTTATATGCTCGACAAATACTAACGAATGCTCACCTCAATGTCCTGTATAATTTTTGGATAGAGTGAGTGATAGTACGAATTAGGTGGGACTTCGTTTGTGCGATTCTTGAACAAGTGCTTCTCCCTGGAAATGAGAAGGAAATACACAAAAATATTGCATTTGTCTTCAGGAAAATGTACATCATAAGATCTTTCCATCGCCCTTTTTGGCACAGTAGACAGGAAGGGTTTAAATGTTCCTAAAAAAAATTATTAGCATACAAACATCCTGAACAGCTCGTAAAAGTAAGTATTTTTATTTTTCATTTCTCTTTACATCTTTTCATTTAATCATAATTCTTTAATATGCGATTTTTTAAACCAACAAATCGACTACAGAATCGATTAACATTATCTGAATAACAAAAAGCGTTTCGCATTATAGCACTGAGACTGCATTAGTCAGACTACTTAGTATGTGACCTAGTGAACCAGCATCAGCATTTACTGACATACTTTTAAGCACTTCTGTAAGTTGTTCTGGGTAAGTGTGTCTGCCAAATGCCATAAATGTAAATGCAAATGGATGGAAAATGACCTTCTGAGTACTAGAGGGTCTCTGCAAATACTGGTTAAACATGATGTTCATCAAGGTTCTGTTACAGGCCCACTCCTGTTGTCAATGTAAATGTCATAGGATCCAATGTTATGCCGATAAAAGACAGTTCACTCTATAAATCCACTGCATTGCTCTCTGTGGAAAACATGTAACAGATCGAATATAAATCTTTTATTTAATGGTAAATAGGGCAGCATTATGGAAGTTACTGAAACTCACAAACAGCAATTCAGGTAATGGAGAAATTATGGAATGAACTCAATGGCTTATGTTTAGCAATCACCTGTAAATTTTAACTTGATGTTTTAGGCATGTGCTAACAAAAATGAAATGCAATAAAGATGAAGACAAAAATTTGTCTGTGGCGAGAAGCGCGGTCAAGCTCTGCTCTGTACGAGTGTCAGGGAAGTTGGAAAGGACACATTCGAGGACAGTGTTTTTAATTAGTGAGAGAGAGAAGGGGGAGAGAGAGAGAGAGAGAGAGAGAGAGAGAGAGTGCGTGAGAGTGCGTGAGCAGAGCATTGTGTTTTTGGTTCCCTTGAAAAGGTACAGAGCAGGCAAGAGAGATCTACATCAAATTTACTGATCAAATCAGATTATTTCTTCTTAGACTGCTTAAATAATGTTAAACTGACCATTTAAAACGTTACTGGCATTAATATGAACAGGTCATGCTTCTAATCCAGGCTGCACGCGCCAATTAACACAGTGTTCTTCTGGTTTTGGTTTCATTTGGCACTATAGTCAGGTTCTAACTTTTTTTTTTTTTTTTTTACTTAAAGGGTAATGGTATTAATTTAAATATCGGAGTGCAATATGATGTGCCCACAAGTTGTAATGTCTCCTACAATATTGTTCTCTGATGTTCCTATTTTATTCATTCCAAATTAAACTAAAGGATGTTTCACTACCTTATATTTGTTAGTTAACTTTAGCTACCAACACAGAGGTGCTGCTGTAACCCTACTGGCAACCTTTAAAGGTGGAATTAATCAACCTGTCTTAAAGTTTAATTAAGAATTTTGTTTGTTTTTATTGCTTCTTTTTTTATTTTAGTTTTATTAATAAGGTGCTTAAATAAATGTATATATTTTAACTGGATTGTGTGGATATTCACTCTTCATTATTTGGAGAAAAAGGGCCTGAGCTTTGTTGTGGTGTGCTGCAGCAGCACTACAACGTTATATCACTCTTGCCGCTAAAATTCTTCTGCACTGTCATGGCGCGAAATCATGACGTGTGTCATGTTGGATTGACAGTTGATATCTGAATTTGACTGTTTAGATGTTGCACTGCAAAATATCAGTTCTGTATCTGATTCAGGACTAGGGTACATAAGGAATTGAAAAGATCAGATTCCATGTGGTTTGGACTGTTCACACTAACATGACAAAAATCAGATCTGAGTCACGAAAAGCCTCGGAATGTAGCCTTAGTCATGTTCTCCTCGCGTGTGTCCTTTCACACTTACCTGATTGTCACTCCTCTCACAGAGAGATGCTTGACCACACACCACCATGAAGTCTTTCATTTGTGCTGCTAATGAAATGCTCAGACATTTTGGAGGTTTTAGTCGTGGAGGTGTTGCCAGCACACTATTGGTTACTTCGCTTCACTAGGCGATAAAGTCGGGGCATTCAGATTTAGTGCGAAAAACACATGCAATGGCAGGAACTAATCGAGAGTTAAGTTAGTTGACAACTAATTTGGCGGTAGAAGTTAGTCAACAGTATGCTGTTCAATGCTTTCACAATCAATTAAAATAAATTCTAAGAAGATTTTTTTCTCAGTTACATACTGCGATTCTTTCATGTGGCAAATCACGTGCCGCCACACTGACTCCAAAATCAATGCTTTAAATTTTTTTATTTTTATGTTTGCATGAGAGGTGGTAAAACTTAGCAGTTCCACTAAAATCCTACAGGTGGCGCTCTAAACTATTCACACATAGGCAGGCAGCACATCATGCGAGGTAGGAGCAAATTATTTGCCAAGTTTGTTTAGAACTTTAATAACAGCTGAAAAAAAAAAGTTTAACATTGGATCGGGAGGATTATAAAATCGTGATACTTACAGAACCGTAATACAAATCAAACGGGCACCTAGGTATCGTGGTGATTACGATCCATAGTAGCTAGCTAATAAAGTTAATTTAAACCGTCTAATGAGGATTATAAAGAATAAGCCAAGCAGCCTAAGTGCACGAACATGCCCGTGTGCACTGTTCATACCCAAAAATGAAAAACAAGAGAGAAAAAGGAAAAAAAAAAAGAAAAAAACCCACACAGCTAAATCTCCAAAGGATGAGTACTTTAACACAGGTGTAATAATTAGTGCAGACTAAAAAAAGTTCAATATCCCAAAAAAAACTGTCAGCAATAATTAAGATTTCTCTTCATCATAGCAGTCTGGCAGAGTAGAATGTTCATGTGCAAAGAGAAACTGGAATCTACTGAGAATTTATCCAGATTTTTTTTTTTAGCTCACCACTGATGTCTTTCAGACAGGCCTTTCCACAGTGGATCGGTGCGCACCATTCTCTCAATGAGCTTCTTCCAAAGCATGCCTTCCGAGATGACCCGGTGCCACTCGCGACACACCAGCTCCGCCGCACACAGAGAGCGTGCGTCCAGAAACGACAGGATGTTCTCCGCTATATGCTCCAGACCCCGTGCTGGGGACAACACAATATGATGGATATTTAACAAGTCTTTCAGAAGATGATGGACCATATTATAGCTGACATAAAATGCTAATATCACATTTGTTTGTATGCAGGTACATGGTTAAATAATTTTGAAAAATAAAGAAAGAACAAAAAATGCTCCAAGTAGTGTAGAATCCTGATGATTATAGTGTATGTGAGGGTGTGTGTACTTCTTCTAAAGCAGGATTAAGAAGTTTCTCTGTAGAAGTGGGATGTAGCAGTAGGTGTATGTTTGTACCTAGAAGGGAGCTTTAGAAATCTCTATGTACCATGGGATTAAGGTAAGAGAGCTGTGTGTATGTGTGTACCTGGCAGGGCTGTTATAAAGTCTCTCTGTAGCATAGGTTTGAGGTAAGAGTTGATGTGGCCATGCTGGTAGTGGCACATGCGTGAGATGAGATGCTCCACAAATTCCACCTGATCAGCTTCTGACCACTGTTCGAACATCTGGATACACATCTCCTTCTCCTTGTCGAAGGTGCCACGTGACAGACGTTTCCTCGAGCCAGACAGAGTACCATTTCCCAGCTGAACAGCATACATTCACATACACACCCAGGGGTTAGAGGAACAGTGCTCGGGCTATAATTTGTGCATGCTCGTTTTTTAACATTCTGAAGTGAAGTTACATCCTTTGAGGCAAAGTAGGCAATTTAATCAGGAAGAGACTGACCTGACTAAATTAATAAACCACACACATATAATCAGATTCAACAAACTGTAATCGTGACTATAACCTGACAATCCTTACTTCACGTTCGAGGTGTTTGTTTTGCAAACACAAATGATATTTTACTGTATGTGTTTACACCTTCGATATTACAAACCCATAACAGCAACTTGATATTTTTATATGAAAATGTCGGAGTATTAAAATATTAACAAGCGGGGTCAAGGGCAAGGCCAAGTGCAAGAAACCCGACGGTAAACTATAGAACAAAGGTTTATAGATACCTGAGCACTAAACTAAACTTTCTCCAGTCTTATGAGAAGGTTTTCCACTAGATCTTGGACTTTGATTATGGGGATTTATGAAAGGTGTTCAGTGGGGTTGTGGTCAGGGCTCTGTGAAGAAGTTGTTCTACACCCATCATGGCATTCCATGTCTTTGTGGAGATTACTTTGTTATGTTGGAACAGGTTTGGGCCTCTTGTACCTCCTTTTCACCAAAGCGGTTCCGGAGATGGTTCTCAGTCGGTGCCCAATTTCGAACCCGTTCTTTGTATTTTAGACGGCCAAAGCACCTGACCTCAGACAGAAAGACCGGTTCCATGGCGACACCAACACTTTGCTGGGCTAAAACAAAGGACTGCTTACATTGGGATCTGGCGAACGGGATTATCACGATTGACTAAAGCGTGTGACCACCATATGCAACGGGCAGCTCAAAAGCTTTCTAGTAAGGACAAAGCCAGAAGAATTGCACACAAAGCCATGCTAAAGTTCGCCATTGTTGCTTTTGTACTTGCCACTAACATTTTATTTCCCCGCTAACATTGCTGGGAAAGTAGATATGTACACCGACGGATACAGCGACATAACGACGTCTAGCTCGAGGAAAAACAAAGCCAGTTCTTGCTCTAAACCGGCATTAGTACCAGATAGGAACCAGCAACTGGTTCAACTTTGGTGAAAAACCGTATTGGTTTCACTGAAGAGAAACTGTAATGCTGCATCACACAATAACATCTTATACAATTACGAGCTTCCAGCTTTGTTGGAACAGTTTGAGGAAGAACCAGATGCAAGTGTAATGGTAGACGTTCACATACACATACATGAGGCCATATAGTATACACCAATCACCCATAACACTAACACAACCACCAGGTGAACTGAATAACACTGATTATCAGTATACTGGTGATGGGATTATGGGTCAACCCAAGGCTCTTCTATGACCTGTGGGAAAGGAAGCAAAGGTCAGCCTGTCGAGAAAAACCAAGGCAGCATTAATTGCTGAGGCAAGGGTAAGGATAAGCAGACAAGGGTTTCAAGGCACCAAATTTCACAGCACCATGATCCTGATCTCGGTGGCCGACACCACTGGTGGCACACCCCCGGAAGTCGTGTCTACAGAGTCGTGCCCTGAGGGGCCAGAGCCGCCCCGGCGACACATGCACAATACTGGGCTTAATGTTTTCGTTTTTACATTACTGCTGATTAAAAATAGCAGTACGCTGAGAATGGTTAAACAAATATGCAGTGTATTAAGAACAGAAATAATAGCAACCAACAGCAAGGACACAGACTAGACCCTCCTCTACAGCAGCCCTAGGGCTCTCTCTGTAAGCATGTCAGAGGCATAGAATTCGGGTTAAACATCACTATTTATTTAAGTCTGTCAAGTTGCTCGGCTTATAACAGCAGTGCTGTAAGTACATGCATTTTATGAGACACATTTCCTCCGCTTTTTTATATAAACAAACTCGAACTCTCAACTGATGAAAGTCTGGATGATTGTACGTAAACAAGCATTTCTCAAGATTCAAGCTTGATGACTCAAGTTTTAATTATTCATTTGGACTGGTTATGTGCAATAGGACAAGAATATCTTATGATACTTTAAGACATACATACTGTAAAAGACACCGTAGTGTAATTATGCTCATGTTTTATCAACAACAGTTGCTATGGTTTAAAATTTTTTCCACATTTTAACAAAAATGTTCACGTCGCCATATTTGCCTAATCTGGATCACATTATCAGTGTGCTAAGACCATTTCAGAAAAGGAAGTCTGATTGAGCAAGTTTAGGGTGTTTCTGGGATGTTTTGATCTGGTCTTGTTAATGCTTTTAAAAAAACAAACTTGGTTGTAAGAGCCAAGATACAGAATTTTGCAGGGAAACAACAACAAATGCAGACAAGACCAACAATATGTGTTGGTTGGATTAGAGAGTTTTGGTTGTAGCTGCTTTTAGTTCATTTTGGAAATCCACCCTGAATCTAAACAGCTAAATCAAACTAATCAGGTCCCATAAGAGCCACACACACACACCAACCTTAAACACCGTCGTCTTCTTTGGTGAGAGATCGTCGGTGAGATTCTGTGACTCCATCACTGTTAGATTCTAGAAAAAAAGAGGAAATAACGCATATTACCACAAGCAAGCATATTACACAACTGTGTTTGTGTAAAAAAAAATCCTACATAAAACGAGGGGAGGAAAAAAAAAAATGGAAAGGTTGATAAAAGGGAAGTATGACCGGAATGATTCGCGCCATCTAAGCGTATAATTCATGTCATAAATGCGTGTTTATAATCGAGAAAACAAACACATGAAAGCAGAAAGCCACTCGTTCTGTAGTCCGTCTCCTGCTCTGAACTAATGCCTCCTGGCATTGCGTTAAGATTATACACGAGTCAGCATTTCATAAATAATGCACAAAGCATTTACACCTATGGAGGTAAGTGAGAAGAGGTTTGAATATGAGAATATGATCCATGCAGGAAAGTGTATCATCCTGGTTTACTTAGTGCCTCATTGAACATCGCTTAGCGAAGGATTTAGTGCGTCTGTCCTCGACGAAACACCGGAGTAGGGATGCGCTGATAAACAAAGACAACCAGACCACTGTAATTGTCAAGATATTCAAGGAGGTGAACCAAATGCTCTGCAAACATGAACAGAGTCTGGAATTGAGACTGAGCGCAGTTTCACATTAGCCATGATTGATTTGTACCGTGCCCAGGAACGAATGCTGCCCCCTCCCAACTCTCCTGCTGGCCAGCGTTCACATTGGTTTTCCCCTCAGTTGTATCGCGGATACACTTGTGTATTTACACTCTCCGATACAGCAGGTGGCAGTATGCAACTACTTGGTTTGTGAGCAAGAGAACAATGAAGGTAACTTTCACACTATACCTAATATAATTGATATTCCAGAAAAAAAGGTCAAGAGCCCCGCTCTCTACACGGAGATTTTGGAGGAGACCAACGGCACTGATTACATAAACATCTAAACAGCAGTCTAGTTCCATTCTCAGGTACGACAGGCTTTCATATCTGATTCAGTCCATGCCTGAATACGCTGTATCGTTTGAGACAACCTCCTCAAGCGGACTCGGGAACTGTTCCTGAGCCTGCAACGATTGTGTTCTCACTGATCAAAGATGAACCAGGCTTTTGTGGTCAAGTGTTCTCTGAAACGATCCCGAGAAAACGCCCTAATGTTCCCTTTAATGGAATGTTTTTAAAAAAAAATACACACTACCGCTCAAAAGTTTGGGATCACTTTCTAACTCCATGGTCGTTCCAGATTTTTTATTCTTTCTACATTGTAAAACAATGCTGTAGGCGTCCAAAATATGCAATAATCTCCTTTGAACAGTTGATATTGAGATGTATCTGCTCCTTGTGTTCTGTAAAGCCTTTATAACGGCTCTGATCGGAAGTGCTGTTTGTTAATTGGTGATTTCTGAGGCTGGTAACTCTAAATGAACTTCTCTGCAGCAGAGGTAAGTTTTAGTCTCGCTTTCCTGAGAAGGTCTTCATGAGAGACAGTTTCATCGTGGTGCTTGATGGGTTTTGCAAGTGCACTTGAGACAATACGGTTCTTGCAAGAAACTATTCCAGAAACGCTGATCACGATGTCTTAAAATAACAACTGACTGTTGCTGTTGTTATATAATTACCTACTTCCATGTGTGCTTCATAGTTTTGAAATCCTCAGTATTGTTGTAGAATGGAGAAAATAGATCACTAAACAAAAACAAAGAAATTTGCAAGTGATTCCAAACTTTTGAGCCTTAGTGTATAAGAATATATAATACATTCTCTCGCATTTCCTGGTGTAGTCCTGTCATCCTCAATATGAAAGCGATATTTCGTCGCGATTTTATACCGGCCTGTGCCTTAACCGAAGATCTTTTAAGCTGGAAGAGGTTTTAACGAGCCGTCCAGCCCCCACACACCAGGTGGGAGTACAGAACAGATCATGGTGTACTGTACGGCTCACAGCCTCTTCGCGTGTAATATAATTATAGCTGCCCACTGAGAAGAGCCACGCAGTCCAAAGTCGCCATCATCTTTAAGCCTGCACACAAAGGCCGCTCTGTGCTCGGGATCCCGGCACTTTAAAGGATCATTTAAGTGCTGAGTACACAGCTTCACAAACACACAGCTTCAATGAGCAAAAAGGCAGGTGCATGCTTGAAAAGCCAAAAGGCACAACAGTACACACACACACAAAAGGGGAAGAAAAAAAAACATGCATGCACACACTTGACAGAGGAGAGAAGCAAACGGACGGCATGACGGGGTTCAGGCTGAGTCAACACTCTTTTCATTCTACACAATAACGAGATAAAATAACAGGGTACGACGTCCCGCTGAAAGGATTTGGCTGAATTTTAAAAATGAACACGGTATGAACAAACCTGTGGTAGACTTTTTTTTTTGGGGGGGGGTTTACTTTAAAGTTGTGTTTCTGTACAGTCTTTATTAATATGCTTATATAGAGACTGTTTAGTGTAAGTGCATCAAAAACTTGCTTGACAATAAACGTAGGAGAGAAATAAATCACGTCAAGATCGTGCGGTTGTAAAACCATTACACTACCATTTTGATAATTACTTCGCTCGTGTGTGTTTAAATCCTTACAAAATAACTTCGCAACGAGACAGTGAATCATTGAGTAATCGTTCAACACCAAAAAAAAATCTCTAAAATTATTCTGTCATCTCTTGCTTCACTTTCTAAAACACGCTCCATCTGTTCCTGTAGTGTTGCAAACTTGAGCAATCTCAATCGCAAGCTGTGTCCTTCCTCAAAAAGGCAAAACGCAGATACAGGGAAAAACAAAAAGAAGTAGAAAAAAAAAACACGGTAGAAAAAAATTAGAATGTAATGAAGCTGGAGCGACCACCCATGTGGAACACTGACTCAGTGGCAACACCTCACAATTATAAACTGCACATACGGCGTATAAGCTAAATTAAAAGAGCAGACAAAAGCTGGTTAGGTCTGTCGCAGCAGGTACAACTTCCTGTAACCGAAGCACTACTCACCCTGCCTCCATCAGAGCCAGCATCAGTACCGAGCTGTTACACGTGTACCCTTAATCGCCTACATGCTGCACCAAATCAAACTCTGCATGAACCTGACCATAATGATCCTTTTATTATGCATAATTATCGCAATTAGCCGGAAATGTAATCAGTAAAGGGTGCTTATATCATTTAATTTAATTAGAAGAGCGGCTATGAAAAAAAAAAAGCCTGGTGAAGTCATGTAATTGGAAAGGCATTGAAAAAAGGGTTCTTAATGTATTCAGATTCAACTGTTCAAGTCAGAGTTCTAACAGTTAGAGAAAATTAAAACCGATGACTGTGTGTGTGTGTGACAAGACGAGATAATGGTGACCAGGACACCACGGACATCAGAGAAATCCTGTCACCTTCATTGTGCAACAATGATGTCCAGGACGTTAAGGAATAAAATGCTCGTTGTTAATTTATACATTCCGGATTGGCGATTGAAATTGATTCTTATCGATTTTCTTTTCTTTTTTTTTTTTTTTCATAAGCAGCAGCTCTGACTACAGGGCTGAATTCAAACCACAGGTTTATTTTTACACGTTTGCTCGAATCCATTATCATTTCCACAGTAACAGCTCATCAGCAGGGACACCCACGACGGACGCGACACATAACCTGATTAAAAACCACTGCTGAGATTGTGAGCTTTTCTGTGATGAGACATTTATTTGCCATTTTTAAGCCTTCAACGTCAGCACTAAATTTTCTAGAATAACACGATTTTTGTGCATAGATAAAATAAGATACATGATGTGCTTTCAGGGAGTGTAAAACTACAACATAAATGTGATGCAGACAAATAAAAATGCCATTTTAATTTCCTAATTTAAACAAGCATTTGCAATTTATGCAACAACAAAAAAAAGGTGAAAAAAATAAAGATATTTTTTAAAAATCGCATTATAGTCATCGTTCAGACTGTTGTCCTATGTGAAAGTGTTCCATGTTACTTTATATCTCTCCTTTGCAGAATCGGTTACTACAGGTTACAGGTGGTGTGCTCTAAACTATTCACACATTAGCAGGCAATACAGCATCCTGTTAGTTGGAGCTAATTATTTGCTAGGTTTGTTTAGAATTGTAAAAATATCTAACATATAAAATTGTGATACTAAAAGAATCCCAAAACAAATTGAATTGGCAATAATTTATCATGATGTTATCTCATTAGACCGTCCCTGATTATTCCCTTTCGAGATTCAAAGAACTTTATTAATCCAAGAGGGAAATTTCCTCATGTGAACCACGGATCAATTGCAAAATTTAATCATCATCATAGCGCGAAATACCATGTTACTGCCTCTGTATGTTGTATGTATGTCGCTACTCATGCATGCAAATTATATGTCGTCCATTCAAACTCTGATGTGTGCATGCTCACGTGCTCTGCGCTTTTCAGGATTGCTGGCTAAGGCTGAAAATGCACTCGAAAGTCCTAGAATTCATTATTTTTACGCATATACAATCTTTTACTAAAACTAGCCTAAACTTTTTCCAGCCAAAAACATTTGGAAAAATTAGTTTTGCACAGCCTGACAAGGTAATCTCTCATTGGTTTGGCTGTTTCTTTGCCAGAATGTCAGCACCACCTTCTTTTCAACAACAGTGAGTTAAAAAAAATAATAAAATAGCTGTTTTGTGATTTGTTACACTGCTAAGTTGTTGAAAATGTTGCTATTGTCTAAATACTCAAAATTGAGAATAGATTTAATAAAATTATAAATGTCCAATATGGTGCGATGCCTAAAATACAAGTGCACCTCTTGGAGTGAAAATATGAACAGACTAGGGCTGCACGATTTCAGAAAAATGTCACATTGCGATTATTAAGGTCAAAATTGCGATTTGCGATTGCGATACGATAAACAAGTGGTATGACTC